>LZPO01009068.1:10391-20682 GCA_001675575.1 Neotoma lepida
GGCAAGCAGTAGTGAGTCCTTTGGATGTATGGTTCCCATTCAACCTTCTGTAGTTGTCGGAGAGGTTGGTACTAATAATGTGGTACAACTTGAAGTGTGGGGAGATCGATGGGTTGGTGAAATAGAACAGCCTTCAGACAACTAAGAATACAATCAGCCTTATTGAGTACATTCAGTATGCATTGTGCAAAGAACTGGCTTTGGAAGACAAGGATTGTGTTCAGGGTCCTGTTAGAGCTTCATTCTCGTATTAGGGTAACTGTCATATAATTCCCACTGTGTCAGTGGAGGTAGTCCTTATGGGTTGTCTGGGTAAAGACCTAGTTTACCCAGCTGTGCAGCTGTGAAACCCNTTGTGATTAATTTTGCTTGACTATACTCATGTCACTGAGCCACTGGCAGTTTGGCTGGAGTGGACACTGTTCTCTGTCTGGAGAGACTCGAGAACAGACTTGCCTTATAGGAAGTCCCTAGTAGGAACCTTTCCTATCTTTCAGTCATGGCCTTCTTGCCATGGTCTGNATGACTCATGAAAATGGACAAAAATTCTAGTGACATTTCAGATGTGGTTACAGAGACAGACTGTAAGTATGTGTGCACCTGTAGCCTCAACATTCAGGAGGCAGAGGCAGAAGGATCTAGAAGGATTGGGAAGGCGAGGCCATCCTGAGCTACATAGAAAGATTCTGTCTCAAAATACCAAGATTGGGGCTGAAAAGATGGTTCAATGGGTAAAACAATTGCTTTGCAGGCAAAACATGAAAACAAATTAATAAGAGGACTTCAGTTTGGATTCCAGCACTCAAAAAGCTNGGTATAGCCCCATGTGCACCTATTTCCCCAGAGCTGGGGTAGGTTGGGAGGTGGAGTNAGGAGGATTTCAGGGCTCACTGACCTCTAGCCTAACTCCATGTTTGGTAAGAGACCTGTCTCAAGGGAATGAAACACAGGGTGGTAGAGCAAGACACCCAACATTCCTCTCTGGCCTCAGTACAAGAACTGGTGCACAAATACCGTACCATTGAGCTACATCATTAAAAGTGATGCAGCTCAATGGTAGAATGCTTCTATTGCAAGCACAAGGTCCCGTGTTCAATTCTCGAGCCCTGTGTTTGTGGCGCTGATGATGGTGTATNTTTGGGTCTCTGTGACTGTTTTTGCAGATGCTCTGGTTTTATGAAATCAGTCTCTAGAATAGGGAGAACACTATTACAAATAATGATGCTGATAATTTTTCTGACTACTTTGTGACCTCCTGAGAATATACCCTATACTCCTAACAGTACAAGAGCAATATCAAAAGAATCATACAGTTCTGTGACTTTTTATATTTTCTACCAATCAATCTGTAGACAGCATGTGCCAAATCACTGTCCTACTAAATTGCCCCATCTGTACTTGTCTCTAAAAATAAANCCAAGTTTAAGCATACCCAATTCAAATTTGGTTCCAGCTCTGTATTTTTAAAATTTACCAAATGGTCAACCTGATGGCCTACCCACCCTCAGTCCCCACTTCCAATTCCACCTTGCTTCCTCATGGTTGAGGGATTTGAGTTGATTTACAAAGGACAGACTGTAACTCAGACAGCAGAGATCAAAAAGTCAGCAGGAGAGGATAATAGGAGGCAGCCACAAAAGGTCCCCACTGCCAGCCTTGACAAACCCAACTCCTTCATTTCAACTTGAAGCAGCACATTATGGGCTCGCTTTTCAGGACAGAGGTCGTTTTCTGGTTCTGATTACAGGGCACCAAACTCACTGGCAGATGTATTCAAGTGAATTTGATCTCTCCTATTGTAAATGGAAGACCAGCATGGAAGTTAATGGCTGGGTNGGGGAGGTGGAGGGACTCACCTTGCAGCCTGCCACTTGGATTTAATTTCCTCTAATCTTTGCCTCTNGAGAGGGGGTGGGGAGGCTTGGGATTTGTCTCTCTCACTTTCTTTGTCGTAAAGATGCTTTCCCTGTTTTCTTCATCAGTCTTGTCTCAAGAAGAAAATGAACTGGGAAAATTTCTCCGATCCCAAGGCTTCCAAGACAAAACCCGAGCAGGAAAAATGATGCAAGCGACTGGCAAGGCCCTCTGCTTTTCCTCCCAGCAAAGGTGTGTGACTTTCTTTGGGGCTGTGCAAAGAGAATCTGGCACCCACCTCCTTTCAAGGGGTAGTCGCACAGTCTAGAATGCTTTAGCCTAAGCCGGAGGAGTACTGTGCTATACTTAGAAGCTCTCCGCTTCTCTCTGATTTAGATAGCATGTAGGATTTGTTTTCCTCCTTGCTACTTAATCTTTTTTGTCTTCTGCTTTGTGGGAGGCAGTATAGATGCCAATCATTGTGAGTGATTGTATTTGACCTTCAAGTTGTTCATAACAACCAGTCTGATCCTCTTTCAGCATTTGATTAAAGCAAGAGCCTAATGAGACCAACTTGAAAAGTTCCCTCTCTGCTCTCTGTGGGCTAATTAATGGCAAAGAGGTGGTGATCAGAAGCCCGGATCACACTCCTCAGGCCCATGGCCAGCAGCAGCACCTGGAAGCCTGCCTGTTAGAAGTGGAATCCAGGCCCCACTCCCATACCTACTAACTCTAACTCTACATTTCAACCAGNTCTACCATTGATTCCGATATACGTGAAAGTCTGATAGTCTCCAGTACAGAGGAAATTGTGACAGACGGGTTGGATTTCAAAACACAACCATGACCAATGTTTATGGACTGTGTTAAACAATCCTGAACTTTGGTGCCACACAACTGCTCTTTGTGCCAGAGAAGAGAGATTCATTCTCTCCTTCTATACTAACAAGCCCCAGAAAATGTCTCTGTTAGTGTCACACAGAATTGTACCTAAAGAAAGTTTGGCAGGTAGTTTCCAAGATTATTTAAGCTTCAGAAATCCACTTACTTGAGTTGCCCTGCTCTCCCCATTCACCCTAACTGCTTTCCCTCCCTATGATCCAAGAGCAGGTCATTGATTAGCAAGTCACATGAATGTTCCTATGGAAATCCAAGAAAGATGGAGCAAGCAAAAAGGGACCAGCAATATCTATAGGCTTTTCAGTGACCCCATTCTTGGACAGTTTAGTTTTTGCTAATGATACTTGGACCCTGGACTTGTAGGCAGTGGCGATGGTCAGAAATGAATGTAGCCATTTCCACCAGTTCTCTGCCTCAGTTTAACTTTTTTTAAGAGAGTATTCTCTTATAGTCTTAAATCGCACCTTTAACTCTTAAAACAGACCACCCCAAAAGAGAAAAAGTCTGAAACAGATAAATTGTAACCCCTTGATCGGTAATTCTTTTGTGTATATGGCCTCATCCGGTCTTACAAGGATAACTGATTCCTGGAAAAACAGAGAGTAAATGCTCTTATGTTAAGCATGACGTATCACCAATTTCAGTGACAGAAAAGTGTGCCCATACACCAAAATTAATACCTATGTATGAAAAAAAGTGTCCAAACCCAGACCACCTGTTATTAATCACATTGTTAATTATTCTATCCTATAATACTCAGTTGCAGTCTGGATGATTATGAACCAAAATGACCCCACAAAGTACAAATACAGCATCTGAAGTTAATGTACCCTAACCCCCCTTCCTCTCTCTCTCTCTCCTCTCTCTCTCGCTCTCTCTCTCTCTCTCTCGCTCTCTCTCTCTCTCCCTTTCTCTCTCTCATACACACACACACACACACACACACACACACACACACACAAATAAAAGCAGTCAACAAAACAATGTAAATGATACTTGAAAGCATCTACCGTAGACTAGCCAACTGGAGCCTACACTAATTTAATGAGGTGCGACCAGCTCTGCAGTTTGGAAGGTGGCCTCTTAGACAGTGGCTTTGCTTTCATATCTGTTCACCAGCCCCATGACGTCCCACCTAGTTCTCCTATATGTAAAGGAAGCAGGAAAACTACATGAAATTCTTCTGCACTTGAATTCTTAGTTGAGTGAACNTGATTTAGAGTATTCCAGAATGTTTTTTTTTTTTTAGATTTATTTTATTTGCATGTGCACATGAGTGCAGGTGGCTGTAGAGGCCAGCAGAGGGTTCAGATCCCCTGGAGCTAGAGTTACAGGCAGTTGTGAGCCGTCTGACGTGTGTCCTGAGAATCAAACTTGGGTTCTCCGCAAGAGCTGTACNTGCTCTTAACCGTTAAAGCAATTTTCCAGCCACAGAATATGTTTTTAGCATGAACAGCACCATAGCAGGTGGTTTTTGAATGTTACAATATATGATGATAATTTAGCAAATTGATATTTTATGAAACAATGCTAACCTTCTTATATTTCAATGTATGCATCTTTAATAACAAAAACAAAAAAGCAAAATTAAACAAACAAAAAGCCAACTGCACTGGATTCTGTTACCTGGGTGTGCTCTGATACACTTGAACCCTCTGTTTCATCCTTTTCTTTTTAAGGTTTTGTTTGTTAGTGTGTGTGTGTGTGTGTGTGTGTGTGTGTGTGTGTATGCATGTTTTGTGTGGGTGCCCACAAAAGTCTGAAGACAGCATCCAATACCCTGAGCGCTGGAGTTACAGGCAGTTCTAAGGTGCCCACCCTGGATGCTAGGAACAGACTTGGATCTTCTGCAAGAACAGTACTCACTTTTAACTACTTTTATCCAGGCCCTCTCTTTACTTTTTACCATTCCCTACTAAAGGATAAATATCTTAGAGTAGCCCTTTGGTTATTTTGTTAATTATTTCCACAGAGTAGATTTTCATAAATGAAATAGTGGGCCAGTCTTGCATTAGAGGATGATATTTTCAGTTAGTAAGAATGATGTTTTTTCCTGGTCTATGCTCATTTTCTTATACTCCAGTGAATGAATCTTCACCATTCTGATTTATATGAATTAGCTTTAATACAGTTCTTTAATGTTGGGCTGACCTCCAAGCATAAAATTATTTTCATTGCTACTTCATAACTGTAATTTTGCTGCTGTTATTAATTGTAATATAAATATCTGATATGTGACCTCCAAGAGGGTCGAGACCTACAGGTTGAGTGATGGCAGGGATGAGGGTAGATAAGGTTGTTTCGTATGCCTTTTTATTTTCTAACATCATGTTATTGTAACTTTAAGGATAGCTGTAAAATTTCCAACATTCCAAGGGATCGAGAGTATTTTTTTCACAATATTCATTTTCAGCAAATGTAGGAAAATATACACAATCTAAAAGAAGAGAAAAGGAGTCAGAAAGTGAGCAGCAGCCTCAGGGAGCCATCTGAGGGCTGTTTATGACTTTAAATAGAAGTCCTCTGTGTTATAAACCTTCACGCTAGTAACTGATTTGTTAGGCATTGCGTCTGCTACACATTGTGTTGGATGAAAGGCAAGTATTAAATTTAACCCACCAGTATAAAATGCAAACTTACTCATAGCACAGCGATGTGACTTTTTGAGAAGACTTCTTTTACATATATATATATATATAGATGTATCTATTTATTCTGTATAAAGTGTTCTGCCTGCATGTTTGCCTGCAGGCCAGAAAAGAGCACCAGATTTCATTACAGATGGTTGTGAGCCACCATGTGGTTGCTGGGAATTGAACTCAGGACCTCCGGCAGAGCAGCCAGTGCTCATAACCTCTGAGCCATTTCTCCAGACATCTAGGTAGGGTAGTATGGGCAAGCTGCTCTCACAGATGTGTTCAACACTTAAAACAATACATTACAGACAAAAAGAAACATGGAGAAAATAGCAAAAGAGATTTTTTTCTTAAGGTTTATTGTGGCATTTATAATTTTAGAGTTCTGCACACGGGTGCCAGGAGCTGACTTCAGCTCACCAACACCATCATTCCCTTTGGCTGAGTAACTTGGTATGCAAATGGGATCTTAAATGTTCATCTTATGTTTAATTTTTGCACCTGTGCCCTGAAACTTCATAAAGACTGGTTTGTGTGGCTGGAGAGAGGGCNTAGTGGCTAAGAGTGTGTGTGGCTCCTGCAGAAGCCCAGAGTTTGACTCTCAGCGCCCCATCAACTGGCTCACAACCACCTCCAACTTCCGCTTCAGGGAGTCTGACATCTCTAGCCTCCAAGGGCACCTGCACTCACATATACAGACACACACATGGATAAATTAAAAATAAAAATAAACCTTTGACAAAAGAAAGACTATGTTTTCAAAGTGTAATTCATCTGACACTGATTCTTTGGTTTCAAATATGGAAGAAGCAGTATTTTGTACCTCAAATAAGTCTTTTACCTAAAGTTAGGAGATGCCTTCCTTTTTAAATGAATAAATAACAGTTTGTTATGGCTGGTGGTTACTGTTATAATAATTTTATACTTGGACAGTATATATTCATTTCTGGTGTGATGTTTGTTTGTTTACTGGCAATGTTTGAGATGGAACCGAGGCCTTTGCTAGTGCTGGGCAGGTGTGCACATGAGCTGAAGCTCTGTATTTCCCTCCCTCCCTCCTTTCCTCCCTCTCTCCCTCCCTCTCTCCCTTCCTCTCTTTCTTCCTTTTCTCTGTCCCCCTCCTTTCTTTCTATCTCTCTTTCTTTTAAACCAGGATCTCAGGTAGCCCAGGTCTGCTAAGATTAATCTTGAATTTCTGAGCCTCCTGTCTCCTGCTGGNTTTAGACCTGGGTCCTGCTACCAGTCCTAGTTTGGTATTTTATTTTTATGAGGATTGAATCATATAGCTTATTAGATAATACTGACACACAGTTGACCCTTAGTAACTGTGTCCTTCTTCTCTCCCAAATCATTTAAAAATGCTTCGGTCTATGAGTCAGCCCTGTTCCTATTAGAGCAAACTGCAAGTGCTCTGGCCTTTGAGGCATGATCGAAATGGCCAAGTCCAGGACACCCTAGTCCTGCCTGCCCCATCCTTCCCCATAAGACCTGAACTTCAGGAAGAGAAGACTCAGGGAGTAACCAGGAAAAGAAACAGGAATGTCCATGCCTTGACTGCCCTTCATTGACCTAGGATTGGTTTCAACTTCAAACAAACACTGTTCAGGCCTGGGGCCACCCCGCAACACAAACGGAGTGCTTGTCAGTGGTCCAGTTCATTAAAAACTAAAGGATCAGAATGTGGGCAATCTCTGGATGATTCTCAAGTTCATACACATTTTAATTAATATCTGCCACGTCTTGAGGAAGCCTCTGTGTTCTAGACAGTGTTCTAAGTTCATGGGTTTGNGTCAAATGTAGAACACTTCAGGAATNGGAACTGTTGTTTTCCTTTGTTTCATGATTGGAGCTATGTCCTCTTGCACAGGTTGGCTTTGCGAAACCCTTTGTGTCGATTTCACCAAGAAGTAGAGACTTTTAGACATCGGGCCATCTCAGATACCTGGTTGACAGTGAACCGCATGGAGCAGTGCCGGACAGAATATAGAGGGGCGTTATTATGGATGAAGGACGTGTCTCAGGAACTTGATCCAGACCTCTACAAGCAAATGGAGAAGTTCAGGAAGGTAGGAAGTTTCTGCGGGCTGTCAAAGGGGGCACCTGCTAGAAGGCAACCAAGTGTGATTTGAATCCCTCTGGTAAGGAAGACATAACTCAAATGCACCAAGGATGCAATTAATCATTGCTGACATTTTTTTAATGTGACAGAATACCAATTAATGTGATATATAATTCTCTAAGGAGAAGAGAAGAGACAGCTGGAAATTGCTGGGATTTAGTAGCTGGTTTTAATTGAAGTCAGATTTTCATATAATGTGCACTTTTTATAAGGTTGTCACTTGTAAATGCCTCTTCATGCATAGCTAAAAATCCAGGGTAGATCACACAAATCTAGAAGGTGAGAACAGACTGTTTGGCAAGTCTTTTTAATTGCTAATTCATGTTAAAATTAGTAAAATAATAACAAGCCTTTTGTGATGTCTCCAGAGACACTGGGATCTAGTTGTATGGTTAGCTAGAATGGCATTGACCTTACCTGCTATCGACCTCTTTAGAAATTTCTCTGAGGAAAATAAGAGCCNAAGAGATGAATATTCTCTTAAATTTCCCTGGGAGAACTGGTGAGAACCGAGAAATAGTCTTCAGTTCCTTTTTTAAACAACCACAGTTGTGTTAGTGTAGCCATTTGGAGGGTTTTGTCACACAGGAATACATCCTGCCACTGGGTGGCAGTCGTACACTGAGTATTTAATGAACAGGGGGAATGATTTTGTTGTGTACAGTGTTGGTAGTTCTTTGTTTGGGCAACTGGGTGTGTTTTAGGATGTGAAAGTAAAAAATAATCAGCCAAATGTTAGGCTTGACATAATATTGTGTCAACTTTCTTAGTCATTTCAACTGATCCATTCGTAATTAGAAATATTGCTTAAAAGGCTTAGATTCCTCTTGAGGGACATCACTTTGGAATGAAGAGCCTGGAACCCTGGCTGGTATGCAGGAGGTTAAGAAGTGTGGGGACNGAGGCATGGGAAGAGCTTTTAGTGCTGAGGACAGTGGTCACCATTTCTTGACCTAGATACTAGAGCAACATAAATTCCTCTCAAAGATTAACTTTCTCTTGGTTTGTAATTCCGACTCCCTCTCTTGTGATGGGAACCAGCATCGTTTTCTCTCTGGTCTTTTGCATGNCAGCATCTGCCTTCTCAGTAAGGCAGGCCACTGTGCCCAGGCAAAAGTGGGGCTGAGAAGNTTTTCATAGATGGTGTAGATGTAGTGGAACTCACTGATTTTCTGAAAGAGGAAAATCAGACTTCATCGTTGTAAATAAATTCAATGTTTACAGTTTGGCAACTAGATGCTGGTGAGCCCAGGCTGTTTTGCAAGTTTNCTGACTTTGTNATTAGGCCAGTCGTTTCTTTTGTCGTTAGTATTTTATTCGGGGGTTGAGGAGAATGGGGTGGAGTGGGTATTATAGAGAAGAAAGAATGAGAGAAAAACAAAGCTGCCTCCAGGGCACAGTGCTGACACTTGCATTTAGTGTCACCTTAAGGCTTGCCATAATCAACACACACATTTCCTTTGTGGATGAGAATGATACCCATGGTAGGTAACTAACCTAAGGTTCAGACAAGGAAATAGAAGGCTGAATTCTTGAAAATATATAGTTTCCCCACTAGGAGACAAAGAATAGAAAGTTAAAGAATATAGCTGCAAGTGGCAAAGGCTCTTTCANAGTAATGCCTTGTCGGGGAGCTAGTCATTCAGGGTACAGTTATTGGGTACCTCCGATGTGCCAGATAATACACGTAAACAGTTCCTGTGGAGGACAGAAGACGTTTATGTGGATGTGTGTTTATTTGGTTTGTTTGGTAGGGAGTGGTTGCTAGCTGTACAAGGGTGCAACAAAAACCAAATCCTTCGTCATTTGGTTTGAACATTTCCCATCGCTTAATGTCATCAATCTCTTGATTCTGGAAAATATGGGTGGTTTGGTTTTTCTTAATCCTTTGCAGTGCAGTAGTTGCTGAAACTGTGCCTGTCTCCCTAATCCTGTGTGTGCTGGATTCAATTTAATAGCTGGATGCAGTGGACTTGGACTTGGGGAAAAGAATATTTTTTGAGAAAAACTATCTTCAAGAGTGTATTTAATTAGACTGGACCCTCCGTGAGGACAGGGGACTGACTGCATTGGTTCTCTCCAGAGCCTAACCACAGGGCAGCACTTATATGTCAAGTGGCAGGATTCCAGGCATAGTCCCAGGTGCCAGAGACACCTCTCCTCAGATCACTCAGCATTCCCACTGCATATCTGTGACCTCCAGTGCTTTGGAAATTGAGAGATGTGATTGTTCAGGTAAGAAGTAGCAGGACCGACGTGTGGCTTGCTGCCATCTTTGGGGGGACACTCTAAAGTGTAAAGATTTCTGTTCTGCACAGTGTATTTGCAAACTAACTTAAGCTTTAGAGTCTTGGTCCCAGTGAGATTCCACCTTAAACAGAGTCTCTGTTTATCTCTCAGGAGTGTTACCTAAGTCCCTGGGGACAGTGACCCAGATGTGCTCAAGATGTGTCCTCAAGGTCCTGTCTTCTCAGTGCTATCTCCTCCTCCACATTTCAGCTGATAAAGCCTGGACTTGAAGTTTGGTTAAATTCACATATTCTGGAGGAGAAAAAGTTGTCATCTTTACTTCATGGTTATGGCCCCCATTTGGAATTTTTGGATTGCATTCATTCGCTTATTTGCTCATTCAACGAATGATATTGAAGCCCAGTTACATGCCAGTTAGCACAGAGGAACATAGCAGAGCACTAAGCCCTGTCTCATGCAATCAGTTGGGCATAAAACAAGTAAATACAATGCAGTGTGTTGAATGGTTTTCTGAGATGGAATGGTACTAAAA
>LZPO01009070.1:8880-26635 GCA_001675575.1 Neotoma lepida
TTATTTTTTTTCATTTTACATACCAACCACAGTTCCCCCTCTCTCCCCTCTTCCCATTTACACCCACTTCTCCTCCATCCCCCCAATCCACTCCTCAGAGAGGGTAGGTCCTCCCATGGGGAGTCAACAAAGCCTGGCATATCAAGTTGAGGCAGGACCAAGCCCCTCCTCTCCTGCATCAAGGCTGATCAAGGTGTCCCTCCATAGAGAATGGGTTCCAAAAAGCCAGTTCATCCACCAGGGATAAATCCTGATAGCACTACCAGGGACTCTACAAACAGACCAAGCCACACAACTGTTACCCACATTCAGAAGGCCTAATTCTGTCCCATGCAGGCTCCCCAGCTGTCAGTCCAAAGTCTTTGAGCTCCCACTAGCTCAGGTTACCTGTCTCTGTAGGTTTCCTCATCATGATCTTGATGCCCCTTGCTCATATGATCCCTTCTCCCTCTTTTAGACTGGACTCTGGATCTCTGCATCTTCTTCCAACAGTTACTGGATGAAGGTTCTATTGTGACAATTAGGGTAGTCACCAATTTGATTACAGGAGAAAGCCAGTTCAGGCACCCTGTCTACTATTGCTAGGAGTCTTAGCTATGGTTATCCTTGTGGATTCCTGGGAATTTCTCTAGCACCAGATTTCTCCCTAACCCCATAATGACTCCCTCTATCAAGATATCTCTTTCACTGCTCTCCCTTTCCATCCTTCCCACAACTCGACCATCCCATTCCCTCATGCTCTCATCTCCCATCTCTTCCCTTCTTCCCTCTCAATCCCCATTTTACCCAGGAGATCTTAGCTATTTCCCTCCTAGGGCAATCCACGCATCTCATTCTTAGGGTCCTTCTTGTTATACCTAGCTTCTCTGAGGCTGTGAATTATAGCCAGGCTATCCTTTGTTTTACATCTAGTATCCACTTATGAATGAGTACATATCATGTTTGTCTTTCTAGGTCTGGTTTATCTCAGAATATTTTTTTCTAGTTTCATCTATTTGCATGTAAATTTCATGATGTCATTATTTTCTACAGCTGAGTAATATTCCATTGTGTAAATGTACCACATTTTCTTTATCCCTTCTTTGGTTGAGGGGAATCGAGGTTGTTTCCAGGTTCTGGCTATTATGAATAATGCTGCTATGAAAATAGTTTAACAAGTGTCCTGTGGAAGGATGGAACATCCTTTGGGTATATGCCCAAGAGTGATATTTCTGGATCTTGAGGTAGATTGATTCCCAATTTCCTGAGAAACTGCCATCCTGATTTCCAAAGTGCTGTACAAATTTGCACTCCTACCAGCAGTCGGGGAGTGTTCCCTTTACATCTCATTCTCTCCAACATAAGCTGTCAGCAGTGTTTTTAATATTATCCATTCTGACAGGTGTAAGTGGTATTTCAGAATCATTTTGATTAAGGATGTTGAGCAATTCCTTAAATGTCTTTCAGCCTTTTGAGATTCTTCTNTTGAGAATTCTCCNTTTAGATCTATATCCNATTTTTNAATTGGATTATTTGGTATTTTGATGTCTAGTTTCTTGAGTTTTTTATATGTNTTGGAAATCAGTCCTCTCTCGGATATGGGGTTGGTGAAGATCTATTCCCATTCTGTAGGCTGCCATTTTGTCTTATTTACCATGTCTTTTGCCTTGCAGAAGCTTCTCAGTTTCAGGAGGTCCCATTTATTAATTGTTGCTCTCAGTATTTGTGATGTGGGTGTTATATTTAGGGAGTGGTCTCCTGTGCCAATGCAGTCAAGGCTGCTTCCCACTTTCTCTTTTATCAGGTTCAATGTAACTGGATTTATGTTGAGGTTTTTGATCCACTTGGACTTGAGTTTTGTGCATGGCAATTGATATGGATCTATTTTCAATCTTCTACATGTTGATATTCAGTTATGTCAACATCATTTTTTGAAGATGCTTTCTTTTTTTCATTGTATAATTTTGGCTTATTTGTCAAAAACCAGGTGTTCATAGGTGTGTGGATTGTCAGGGTTTTCAATTAGATTCCATTGATCCATGTGTCTATTTTTATGCTAATACCAAGCTGTTTTTATTACTATAGCTCTACAGTATGTCAATGTGTTCTTGAATTAAATTTTCAAGNTTTTACTAAGAATCTTTGCTACTATATTCATCGTGAACATCACTGTATAGTTCTTTTCTAGATCCAGCAATCACCTTGGACACTGAGGCAATGCATACTGTTTGGTAGTGTTCCAATCCCCTCTTTTTAATGAAATATTTGAGGAATGGAGGTGCTTTCTCTTCCCTGAATGCTTAATGTAATGTGGCATGTAAAATCAGTCTTTTCCTGTGCTTTTCCCTGTTGGAGGAGAGTGCTTTGACACTGCTTCAATTTTGTAGATTTGTATAGATCTGTTTAAGTTATTCATGACATTTCAGTTGATTTTGCTATGTTATATGGGTCTAGGATGTTATACATTTTTCCCTTTGAAGGAATGTATGTTTTCAAAATCATCCACAATAATTCACTAGACATCATTAGAATCTCTTATGAAACCTATTTCTCATCACCAATTCATTTGGATTTTCTATTTTTATCTTGACTAGTTTGGAAATGGGTTTGTCANTCTTGCTTAACTTTTCAAAGAACCAACTACTTAAATTTATTCTCTGCCTTGTTCTTCCCAGTCTTTATTATTTCTTACTGTCTACTGTTTGGAGCATTGTTCTTGGTATACTAAGATTTTAACATTTGTGATTACTTTATGTATTCTTATTCTCTTGAATTCATTTTTGTTTGTTTGTTTGAGACATGGTTTTTCTGTATTACCCTGGTTGTCCTGGAACTCACTCTGTAGTCCAGGCTGGTCTCAAACTCATAGAGATCTGCCTTCCTCTACCTCCCATGTTCTAGGATTAAAGGTGTATGCCACCACTGCCCAGTTATTCTCTCTGAAATTTTAATGATTTATTGTAATGAGAATCTTAAATGGTCTTATTAATAAAAAACTCAGTGTCAGATATTGGGGTAAATTCTGAAAGATCAGAGAGACAGAACAAGCCTCAGCCAAACTCACCTTGCCAACTCCTCAGCTGATCTTGTTTCCTCAGTCTGGAGGCTTCTGAGTCCTCATCCAAATGGATCTCAGTTGAATTGTTGCTAAAGACCTCAAAGCTTAAAAGGCCTCTAGTTTCTGGTTCTCGAGCCTTATATATCTTTCTGCTTTCTACCATTACTTCCTAGGATTAAAGACATGTGTTTTTCCCAAGCAAGACATAGATCTCAAGTCCTGGGATTGAAGGTGTGTACCACCACCGTGCCACAATCCACAGACTCAGAGGGGCTAGGTAACAAAGAGGGCCCATGGGGGGACACATGGATCTCCTAGAGATAGGGAAATAGAAAAGATCTCCTGGATGGAGCAGGTGGGGATGGGAGCTTGAGGGATGGGGTTGTGGACGGTGTCAGTTGAGGAGGAGAGTACTGAAAGAGATGACTGGAAATGTGGGCTTTTCAAGGCCAAGTAGAAACAGTGCAAGGGAGTGCCCAAAGATTTTCCCCAGTCTGTAGACTGATTTTTCACTGAATTGTTTACTTTGCTATGCAGAAGATTTTAAATTTCATAAAATCATTTTGTAACTTGTTATTATTTCTTGAGTGACTAAAGTCTTAAAGTCTTTTGCCTGTGAGGATGTGGAACAAGGGGAACACTCCTCCACTGTTGGTGGGAGTGCAATATTGTACAGCCACTTTGGAAATCAGTATGGTGGTTTCTTAGAAAACTGGGAATCAAACTTCCTCAAGACCCAGCTCTACCACTATTGGGCATATACCCAAGGAATGCTCAGTCATGCCACAGGGACACATGCTCAACTATGTTCATAGCAGCATTATTCATAATAGCCAGAACCTGGAAACAACCTAGATGCCCCTCAACTGAAGAATGGATCAAGAAAATGTAGTACATATACACAATGGAGTACTATGTCTCAAAATATATATTCTCCTTGTTCTAATAATAGTTTCAGGATTTCAGTTCTTACATTAAGGTCTTTGCTTCATGGTAAAATTGAATTTTGTACAGGGTGAGGGTTAAATATCCAATTTCAGTTTTCTACAGGTGTNTATCTAGCTTCCCAGGCATATTTATTACAATGGTTCTATTTCCATCAGTGGATATTTTTGGTATCTTTTTCAGAAAAATCAGGTGTCTATAAGCACAGGGGTTTATAGCTGGGTCTGATGTTCTACTCTATTACATTCCATGCATCTTGGTTTTAGGTATCGTTGCTTGGTGTTTTTTGTTTGTTTGTTTGTTTGTTTATTATTGTGATAGCACCATTCATTTTCTTTTAATATGTTTCTGTACTAAAACTTGAAATCAAGCATGGTGATACTTCCAGCGTGTATTCTTTTAGCTCAGAATTGCTTAGGTAAACTGGGATTGGAATTTTGATTGGGATGATATTGAATATGTAAATTGATTTTGTAGTTATACTAGTCAGGGTTCTTTAAAGAAACAGAACTGTATATATCTGTGTAGGTGTATATGTCTAAAGGAGATCTATTAGATTAGTTTACAACTTGCTGACAGGTAGTCCAAAAATGACTATCAGATGCTTGAAAGGCTAAGAATGCAACGGTGGTTAAATAAATGAGACTAGATATCTTAGTAATCCCGTTACAGTGCCAGATTCATCTTCTGTCTATATTGAATGTTAATTCTAACACTNCCAAATGAATGCCTCANCAAAAAGATATATGTCGGCAAGGGTGAGGGAAAGTCTCCTTTTTCCATGTNCTTTAATCTAGGCTGCCACGAGGAAGTGNGGACCTGATTTATGTTGGGTCTTCCTGATTCAAATAATCTGATTAAGAAAGCCATCCACAGGAGTTCGAAGCTCTTTGGGTTTTGATTCCAGATGTAAGCAAGTTGATAACCAAGATTAGCCAGGACAGTAATATATACATTTTTAGCAATATCAACTCTTCTAATATATGACCAGGGGATATTAATTTATCATTTTAGCTATTTAAATGTTTCATTACAGATAGCTTTTACTTCCTTGGTTAGATTTTCTTTAGTACTTTTTTTCCTCCTGTGAGACAATCATGGGTGGAATAGTTTTTTTTTCTGATTTCCTTGCATGTTTGTTATCTGCATGTCAGGAAGTTACTCTTTTTTGTTCATCATTTTCTTCAGGGCCACTTGATTTTCCTACATTTATTGTTCCATTTTTCAACTTTTTGAGAATTTCATATATACATATAATTCATTTGATTAAATCTACTCCCCATTCCCACTCCCTTTGCCCAAACCATTTTCCTACCAATGTTCTTGTGTTTTGTTATATTTTTATATATTTGTTATATATTTGTTATATTTTTAGCCTACAGAGTCCATATGCCTGAATATGCATAGATATAGAACTATCTAATGGAGCATAGATAGCTTCTTAGAACAACATGCTTGAAGAAAACTGCTTCTACCTCCTTCTAGAAGTCATTAATTTGCTAACAACTCCTCAGCTAAGAGGGTGAGACTTCTTCTCTCATCTGTTCTGGGGTTTGGCTAGTTTAATCTTGGGCATTCCTTGAGCCACATTAAAGGAATNTAATATATTTAGTAAATCAAAGGAAAAATCTTCCAACTTCCAATAACTGCCAACCCAGTTAAAAGATGCCTACAGAGGCTGTGACAGCACACTCAGCTTAAACCAGACAAAATCCCAGTGTGAAGATGGGGTNGGTGGTNGACATGGTGTCCCAGTACTAAACAAGGAGCTACTTGCACTTGGTACCTTTTGGGAAAGGGAAAGACAATTTTCAACAATGGGGTGTCACNGGGTATGTCAGCTACACTAGACCATCAGGTCCCTTGCTCATGACTAGGTGGTCAATACAAAACAGACTCTGTAGTTCTGNTGGTGCTGTTGCATTGCTCTTGTGGGCTTTTGTTGCATATTTTACTGTATTGCTATTTTTTGTCTAAGTGAAATTTTTCTTTGTTTTGATTTTCAATTTTGTTTCTGTTTTGAGAGACAGAGAGAACATAGATTGAGTTAGATAGTNAGGATCTGGAAGAGTTTGGAGAGGGGAAAACATCATATAAACAAATTGTATGAAATAAAATTAAATAAAAAAGAGAAGGAACTATGACATACTACAGTTAAAACATTTAAAAAAAAGGAAAGACATTCAAACTGCAAAACAGTAAGGTCAAGTAATTTATAAAGGCCAATCCATCAGAATAGTAACTGGTAATTTAAAAATTTTAAAGTGAGAAAAAAAAAGAAATAATCATTCTAAATTCTGAAATATAATTATTGTCTATCCAGACTATTATATACCACAAAGACATCTATTAAAATTAGAAAAATAAAAGATTNCTGTGTTAAAAACCTATTTAAAGAAATTATGGCCACTAAAACAGTATTNTAGAGGATACTGTAAGAAATACTTCAATCTGTAAAGGAAGATAAATAAATAAATAAATATTTATGTTAATAAATAAGTGGCCATATGGAATAAATAAACAATATCAGGACAGTTGAACATAAAAAGGTCAAACTTGGGCTGGAGAGATGGCTCAGAGGTTAAGAGCACCAGCTATGCTTCCAGAGGTCTTAAGTTCAATTCCTAGCAACAACATGGTGGCTCACAATCATCTGTAATGAGATTTGGTGTCCACTTCTGGCCTGAGGGGACATATGCAGGTTCAACACTATGTATATAAAAAACAAATCATTAAAAAAAAAAAGTTCAGATGTGATGTTTTGAGTTATCTGGAGAACCTCTTTGGCTACATCAACAAGATGTAACCCATTCCTGGAAATGAGGGTTTAACTTAGTGAACCTCTGTAGGATTTTTTATTAAAGCACACATATCTAAATATCTAAAGCTTAAAACTAACAACATNTGAGAGAAAACATGAAGTGTTTGTCTTTGGGGGTTTGTTTTTCNATCACTCAGGTGTGGTGATATTTTTTATTCATGCACCCCAATAAAGCTTACCTGAAGATCCGAGGAAAAAGCCAGCCACTATATTAAACATAGAATCAGGCAATGGTAGCACATGCCTTTAATCCNAGCATTTGGGAAGCAGAGATCCATCTGGTTCTCTGTGAATTCAAGGCCACACTGGAAACAAAGCCAGGTGTGACGGCACATGCCTCTAATCCCAGCACTAACCATGGAGGTCTGGAGGTCTGTACAGACAGACAGGAAGTGATGTAGCTGGGCAGAGAGAGGAAGTAAGAGGGCAGGGACAGAAAGGCATATAGGCATGTATATACANGAANTAGATCTCTCTTTTGAGGCTGAGGAACCCGTAAGAATAGGTTGGCTGTGGCTTGTCCTATTCCTCTGATCTCTCAGTTTTAACCCCAATATCTGGCTCCAACCCTTTTATTAATAAATTCATTTAGTAATTTGTCTTACACTCAGGATTATTTTTTCTAGATTCATCTATTTACCTGAAATTTACAATTTTCTTAAGAGCTGACTAGTATTCCATTGTTTAAATGTAGCACATTTTTATTATCTATTCATCTGTTGATGGATAGCTAAGTGGTTTTTAATTTCTGGCTATTATGAACAAAGCAGCAGAGAACACAGANAAACAAGTATCTCTGTAGTAGGATATAAAGTATTTGGGGTATATACCCATGAGTGGTAGAGCTGGATCTTGTGGTAGATACACTTTCAGCTTTGTGAAGAGCTTTCACATAGATTTCCACATGGCAATATCAATTTTCCACTCTTACCAGCAACGAAGAAGTGTTCCCTTTTTCTCACATCCTTAGCAGCATGTGCTGGCATTTGCTTTATTAATCTTGGTCATTCCGAATGAGATAAGGTGAAATCTCGAAGTAGTTTCATTTTTTTTTTCCTGATGGATAACCATGTTGAAATTTTCTCTGCTTCTGAGTCATTCTGTAGCCTGCCACTTTGCTGAAATGATGGAATCCTTTGCTTTACAGAATAGTTTTAACTTCATGAAGTCTCATTTATTTATTGTTGTTCTAAAAGCCTTTACTATGGGAATTCTATTCTGAAAGTCCTTTCCTGTACCAATATGTTCAAGTATTTTCCTTGCTTTCTCCTCTATCAGGTTCAGGGTATGTGGTCTTATGTTGAAGTCCTTTATCCATTTGGAGTAGAGCTTTGTGCAGGGTGATAATTGTGGANCTATTTTCATTGACCAGAACCATTTGTTGAAGATGCTGTCTGTTCTTCAGTGTGTATTTTTGACTTCTTTGTCAAAACTTGGGNTAAGTCTGTAATATAAGTTGAAGTCCATCATGGTGATACCTCCAGCAGTTCTTTAATCACTTAGGATTATTTTTAGTTATCTTGTTTTTTGTTTGTTTATTTGATTACTTTGTTTGTTTGTTTGTGTGTGTGTGTGTGTATACATGAAGTTAAACAATCCCATCCAAATCCCAACAAAATTGTCCATAGAAACTTGAGAACACAGATTATCTCAGCAACCCATGAAAATTTCTCCAGAATCAATCACCTATTATAACACAACGCAAGTCTCTATAAGTTGAGAATAACCTACAATCTATCTGATCATAATATAACAAATCTAGACATGAACAACAACAGAAACACTACAGAAAGTATACAAAGTCACAGAGGTTAAGTAANATATTACTTAATGATAATTGGGTCAAAGTTCTTCTAAAAGTAAACTAAAATATGCCTAGAAGTGAATGAAACAAAAANTGCCACTCTGAATGCCATTCAAAGAGGANAATTTTTAATGCTAAGTGTATGCATCAAAAAAATTGAGACATCTCAAATTAATAACATAATGATGGGCCTGATGTCCTTAGAAAAACAAGACCAAACAGTATGTATCCACAAACAGCAAAAGGGTAGAGACAATAAAAATTGGGGTTGAAATTTATGAGAAAGATATTTGAAAATAAAAAACAAAAAAAATAAAAGAAATGAGAGTTGGTTCATTGGGAAAGTAAGTAAAGTTGACAAGTCCTAGTGAAATGAACTAAAAGAAAAAAATGAGTACTCCAATTGATAAATTTAGAGTTGAAAAGGAGATATTGTAAGAGACATTGAGGAAATCCACACAAATATAAATCTGTATTCCATTAAGGTGGAAAAATATAAACGAAATGGATGAATTTATAGATACATATAATCTATCAACATTAAACCAAGATGAAGTAAATAATCTAAATAGACACATAACAGTCAATGAAATNGAAGCAGAAATTTTTTTTAAAGTCTAAATAATAAAAGGCCCAGGACCAGATGAATTTTGCACAGAATTCTACCAAACCCCCAAGAAGAATTAACACCGATACTCCTCAAGTTATTCCATAAAATAGAAAAAGAAGGGACACTTCCAAATCACTCTTACAATGCCAGGATTACTCTGATACAAAAACAAAAACATTGTCCCAATATAAAGAGAAAATTAGGGGTCTCAGTAGTTAAATGCATTTGTTGCTCTCCCAAGGAACCCAAGTTCAGTACCCAGCATGTGTACCTCTCACAACCTCCTAAAGGGTATCCAGTTCCCTTTTCTGGTCTCCATGGACACATTCATGGCATATTCTCAGATAATCATACAAAAAGTTAAGAAAATTGTGAGGGCAAAATTATAGGCCAATGTTTGTAATGAACAAAAACTACCGTTAAAATATTTGAAAACAGATTGAAGAAAANTTTTAAAAAGATCTTTCATTATGATCAAATTGCTTCATCCCAGAGATCCTTGGATGGCTCAACCCATGTAAATCAATAAATATAAGAGATCACTTAAATAAACTCAAAGACAAAAACCACATATAGAAAATGTCAGGAAAAGCCTTTGACAAAATCCAAAATTCCTTCACGATAAAATTTNTCTTGCTTNTAAGGATNCAGGGGCATNTTCCAACACAATAAAGNCAAAATACAGCAACATTATAGCCAAAAAAAAAAAACCTCAAAGAATTTCTACTAGTCAGGATCCAGACAAGAATATTAACTCTCCCTATTCCTGTCTAATACAGTTTTTGAAGTATTTCCTAAACCAATAAGACAAATAAAGGAGATAAAGCAGATCCTATTAGGAATGGAAGGTATCAAAGGAAGTTATCATTTGTAGCTTCTACACAGATTCTGCACAGAAAAGACTCCATGAGAAAATTCCTACAGCTGATGAATATTTTCAGGTATGAATCAAGACACAAAATTAAAACANAAAATTCAGTAGCCATCCAATAAACATATGACAAGCATACTGAAAAAATCAGGGAGNTAATTCAATTCATAATAGACTATAGTGATCATGGAATAAATCTAACCAATTATGTGAAGACTTTTATGATGAAAATTGAAAGAATTGAAGAAAGAAATTGGGGAAAGTATAAGAAGATAGCAAGAATACCTATANTCAATGAATTATTAGGGTTGGTNTTACAAAAATGATTCAATACAGTCCTCATCAATAGTCCAGTGTAAATCTTCACAGAGATTGAGAAATCAATATCCAAATTCATACTGAAGCACAAATGACCCAAATTATCCAAAATAACCCCAAACAATAAAATTGCTGCTAGAAGTATCAGCATCCCTGACTTCAAATGATAAAANCANTGATTTCTACATATTGTTTGGGTTTTGTATCCTATANAGTCCATACAGAGAATGACAACTTTTATGATCCTTTTATAGTGTAGATACATTTTAGAATATTGCAGTCTGAAGCTTAACAGACTGAGCAAAGACAAAGAATCTAGACAAATATTTCTATGAACCTGAGTAGACCTTAGGAATTTGTAAATTTCATTTATCAAATGTATCTTATATATTAAATGTGTGTTGTTACTTATCTAAATTTTTTAGAAGCCAAGTGTTGAGCAGTTAGTACAGACATAAGTAGTTATGTCTTTTGTTAATCTGTGTAACCTTTAAAACCTTTTTTTTCATTTGTTTGTTTTTTATTATTATTAAAAAACATTCAATATACAACTGCAGGAGAGATAATATACAGATAGTCTGAACATAAATAGAGGTACAAATTCTTATCCTAATAGTGAAATCTTTCACTAAAGCTTGCCCAGTGATTGGGCAAAACCCAAACTTATTTTATGCTACAGTCATCCTAGGGTCCTTCCTGCTAAGTAGCCTCCCTGAATCTGTGGGTTGTAGAGTGATTGTCCTTTGGTTAATAGCTAGTATCCACCTATTAGTGAGTACATACCATATTTGTCCTTCTGAGTCTGGGTTACCTCACTCAGGATGATATTTTCTAGTTCCATCCATTTGCCTGCAAATATCATATGGTCATTGTTTTTCTCTGCTGAGTAGTACTCCATTGTGTATATGTACCACATTTTCTTAATCNATTCTTCAGTTGATGGGCATCTAGGTTGTTTCCACATTCTGGTTATTACAAATAATGCTGCTATGAACATAGTTGAGTATGTATCTTTGCGGTATGAATGAGCGTTCCTTGGGTATATACCCAAGAGTAGTATCACTGGGTCTTGAGGAAGATTGATTCCCAATTTTCTGAGAAACCNCCATACTGATTTCCACAGTGGTTGTACAAGAATCAGAGACCTGTTCATAGTAAAAATGGAAAGAGGTGTCATAGAAATTTCTTATCTCCATCCCCTTTTTTTCAAATGAAAAGTTCTGGTCACATACCCTTGATTGACTTCAAAGTCACTCTGTAGCCCAGGCTGTCCTTGAACTCCTGAGGCAGCTTCCCAAGTAGCTAGGATAGCAGGTCTGTGCCCCTGTGTCTGGCTCTTATGTAGCCTTTGATATCATTAAAAACCTTAAAATGTTATCATCATACAAAAATCAATACAAATCTAAAATATTTTAGAGACCTGTTATTTCCTTCATCTAAAAGAGATAAAGGATAAGCAGAGGGCTCAGTAGTTCTGAAAAGCTTTATAAATGTTGTTTTATATCACATGGTCATCTTAAGATAGTGAGGTTACATGGCATGTACCCCTTAACCTTAGTAAAGATGGCTGCCAACCATGTGGTTGGTGTTTAAAATATATAAAAGAATCATATNCAATTTACATATATTTTAAACCAATATATTTTAAACCAGATTTGAATCATGTATGTAGTTTTTTTTGTAGCAAATTACATTACCTATGTATAGGTTTTAATTATAAGCCTATTGTTATACATTTTAAGCCAAATTTTTGTTATAGATTTTATAGGTTCTTTTTTTAACCATACTCAATGACTTACAAATCCTGAGATAGAGTTTACAGANCAGTTTTATGAGATTATTTTGAGAGCAGAGCACAGAGAAATTATAGAGATAAAAGATTTTTAAGCATGGGAGGTTGAATCAATCAGAACTATGCAGTGTTCAGCAATGTTGGAACCAGAAATATAGCTGAAAGGTTTTCTCCAGTCCTGCCCAGCCCTGTGGTCCCACAGCCACTTATAAAATAATCATTCAGAGGCTTAATATTATTTACAAACTGTATGNCCTATGGCAGGNCTTTTGCGAACTAGCTCTTATATCTTAAATTAACTCATTTCTATTAATCTGTTTTGCCAGGTGNCCACAGCATTACCGGTCTGCTGGCAACTTGCTGCTCCTTTTCTGCAGCTGGTGTCTCTCTCTCCTCCCCTTTCTTCTCTCCCTATCTCTACTTAGATTTCCTGCCTGCCTCTAAGTTGCCTTGCCATAGGCTAATGCAGCTTTATTTATCAACCAATCGGGGCAACACATATTCACAACAAACAGAAATACATCTCACAGCATAGAGACACAGGGGAACAAACACAAACCTCAAGCCTGTACAGCACATGTAAGGATCAAGACCAGTACTCATAAACTGACCCATCAAATACCTCACACTGATGGGAATGGTGTCTATGATTCAGTTTCATGGAGGACCACCATCCAGGAATGTGGAAAGGAATTCCAAGAGTCTGGAAGCAGCAAGTAGGTAGAAGATCATATTCAAATTTATCATGGTGTATCCATATGGTTTTTGCTGTTTAGTGTTTAAAGCAGTGTAATTTCTAGAGAACATGATCCATAGAAGGAAAGTGTGGGTAGGATAAAGAATATGTGACGTTCTTTAAATAGGTTCAAATCTCAAAGGCAAAAAGCATGATAGTACAAGTATCATGAGGAAAATTGTGCAGTAGGTCAAATCAGTATCAGCTTGAATAGAATATTAAAGATTAGCAGGAGTTTCTCCAAAAAGAGAAAACATTGGAAACAATAAATTACCAGGTAGACTTGGTCTTTTAGAAAACTCACCCCTGAAAGAAGAATTAGAATCAGAACAAAAACAAATCATTAATTAATCAAATGAAAAGTATAAGCAATTATTGACTTCAAGTAAAACACAGAATAAATATAAAGTTATAAAATGAATTCAGAGAAAGGTATTAGAGAAAGATTTCTAAAAATATATTTTTCACCCTCAATCTAAAGATTAAATAGAATTTCAGTGGAAAAAGGCATAAAGGCATGGAATGTTCTTAGAAGGCAGCCAAACTTGCTAAAAAGTATAAAACTTAAATGTGAAGAAGGGCATAGTGGAAAACATAAATACAAACATAATCATCTTTACCTGTATCGATTTCTATCATGTAAGAATATGAGTGCATATTTACTGAATTTTCTGATGTTTCAAGATAAATATGAATCTTGACTTTTCATATGAAATAGCTTGATGACCCATGCCAGCATACATAATAAAAATAGAAAGGGAAAAAAATTTTAGCTCAAGAAAAATATAACTTCCACCAGAACTACCATTTTGTAATTTCTGGCTAAATCATCTAGCATGTAATTAAGACTGGGACAGACTTAGAAATAGATGCTGGTCAGGTCACAAGANATCTCCAGGTTCAAGAAAAGATGATTCTCAGAAATTCTGGATAATTGTGAAAAGAAATGAGATGATAGACGTAACTAAAATCAAATGTCTTTTCNCTGAGCTGTTTTAAAAAGTTATGTTTCACTCTTGATAGTAAAGTCATGGTATTTGCATTTATAGAATTCCATTCATTTATCTGATGAAGGCTTGACTTAACTGTGTGAACCATTTAGAATGAAGAAGGGTTTCAAGACTCTTGAAAGCAGATCATATAATTAATGAAGAAAATTTTGGAGTTATAGATAAGTAATCCAGAGCAAAACATATGTGATATGTTTGTATTTAAATTCCAGTTCATCTACTAACCAGATGTGTAATGTTAAAGGATTTAATAAAATTTTCTGGCTTTCCACACTATCAGTAATAAACTACCAATATATACTTGTCACTGCAAAGTTACATTCTATAATATATGAAACTTAAACTTCAGTTGATGTCAAGCCCTTACTAAATGACCGGTGTTTGTTTTCTTAGCTAGTACTTTATTTATTTATTAGTTCTCTCCTTTTTTGAATAACATTTATTTTATTTTTAATTATGTGTATGTGAGGTCATGTGCACATAAGTGTAGGTGTTAGCAGATGCTAAAATAAAGTGTCTGATCTTCTGGAACTGGAGTTGCAGACAGTTGTCAGCTGTATGATATGTGTGCTTGGAGCCAAATTCTGATCCTCTTTAAAATCAACAAGTGTTATTAACAGCAGGACTATGTCTCCAGATCCATTTGTCCTTTCCATTTTTTCAAATNGCAAACAATAGAAAAATATTTCCTACAGTTTCGTAGGCTAGAAAAACCAAGATAAAGGTGTGAGCAAATTTTTTTTTTTTCCCTAAGAGACCAGCGATTTCCTGAAATGGAGATTTGAACATCACACCCTGTGTCAGGTCCTCCCATTGAATTCTTATCTGACTTAAGGAGGGAATGTAAAACCCTACATATGCCAAAATCATTAATGTCATCAGGCAGGCAAAGTTCTTTTATCCTAAGGACCTCCTAAAGGCCCAATCCTCTTCTCAGTACTGTTGCACTAAGAACTAGCTTTCAGAATTATCCATCCTTAAACCGTAATATTATGCAAAACCCTTATCAAAGGCCACTTAGGGTATTTCAAATTGAAAAAAAAAAGTAGATATCTAACATCTACCTTTGGATATACTTAGTTAAAAACCAATNTATTTAATATTAAGATAAAAGAATATTTAGACAATTCTTTCTTTTAACAAAGAATAAAACAGTGTTAAAAGTGAATTTAACAACTATAACATTATTGTAGCCTACTAAGGGTTAAACATTCAATTCAGAAAGAAACTATAAACAAAGCCTAAGGCATATCATGGGTAAAAAAAGATAATGACAATCTTTCTAGGAAAATAAAACTGATAACAGAGCATGCAGTTGTTTTGACTTGTATTGCTTCTAACATTTGCTTACTTTAGCTAGTCAGGCTTGTAGGTTTAGACATGGCTTAACATTTTAAAGAATGCTTATGCTAATGTTTAGTTGAATAGTTTGTTTTCATTTAATTTGTAGCAGAGAGAAAGGTTTGCAGTTACTAACTCTATTATTCTCTTTATAAAATCTTTACCTGAAACAGAACCTGCCTGACTCCATTTTGAAGACAGGAGCCATTAAGCTCTATTGTTAAAACATAAGTTTCAATTTACTTTAAGAGCTGAGTTGCTGTTTTGAAGCCTGTTTCCTGGAGCCTGACCTGCCCTAATCCATGATTTTAACTTGTTGTGATAACACACTGATTCTCCTTGACCCTCCCTGACTCTCCTTAACCTTCCCTAATCACATGGTGACCACATGGTGTTTGAGATTTTTTTTATTATATCCGTATTGGCCCATTGGCTCTCTTCCCTAAACCTGTTTTGCAACTACTTGAGATTTTATTCCTTAAGAGGGGTCCAAGAAATGGAATCCTGGCTGTGTCTTTAAAACAACTTAGAAGACAGTTCCTGGCCAGCTCTTGAGTGCACTACAATAAAATGAAGCTTGCTTCAAATATGGCTCAAAATGGTGACAGTAATCTTATTCTTACCCAGTGCGATTAACACTACTTCCGAAATTAAAGGCAAGCAGAGGTAGTTTCTTTGAGATTCATTCTGGAAAAATAATGTTTAAAGGAANAAGGGNGATCATTAAGAAGACAAAATTTTGAAAGGGAACTTGTCATGAAGTGTTTTCTTGAAGTAGACGTACATAGGGTCTAGATCCTGAGAAATGCATTAACTAAAATATCAGTTACTGGGAAGAATTATAGAACACATCATTATTGTTATCATTATTACATTTTCTTTTCAAAAACTTTCTCATTGAGTCAAAAAGGCTGAGAATAATCTTGCTTATGAGAGAACATGATCACACCTATGACTCCAAGAATGGCAACCCTAAAAATAGAACCCAGANTCCAGCAAGACTTCTTAGCAGTATGTTCCTCTAGTAACTCTTTCCCTAGGAGAAAGTCAGTTAAAAATTTGGAATCCTCTTGAGGATGTCTCTTCAACACTTATTGTAATAATGATTCTTTTTTATGAGGACACTATATCAGAAACAAATAAATGACAAATACATTTGTGCCTTTCTCCAATGTCATTATGTATTGTATAACAAAAATTCACAAGGTATTGTGGTTTCAGTGTCATCAATTTACCAGACACTCTTAATTTTCCTTAGTAACAATGACTGAGGTGAACACAGGCTATTTAGTTTCGATTTTTATTGCTAATATTAACTTTCAGATTACATATTACACATCATACAATATAGCTAGTTAGCTAGACGATATACATATATAATCTGAAAGCTATAGATATATATAGAGAGATTATATATATATATGATAGATATATAGATCATTAGAGATAGAGGAATAGGATATAGATAGGCAGACAGACAGATCAAAATGTAGGTTAAATCATAACTACAAAAGACTAAAGAAGAGTTTCAAAGAAGNCTGAGGTGTCAAAGTTGAGAAATCAATAAGGTTACAAGAATTCTTTATTGGTAAGATAACCAATCAGACCACCAAACTNAGCTGAGAAGCTGCTGATATGGTGACTCAGAACACTGTGGGTCACAAGTTTGAAAATGAAGCAGCCAAGTTGAGTTTACCTGTTGAGAACCAGGCAGGACTTCGTACAGATGAAATAATGAATATGGATGAATGGTAAGTTGAGACAAACAAACAGGATGACCAACATTTGATGATNTAATTGGGCTGCATCAACGGGTGAGACTGAACTGAGCTGAAGTTTCTGGGATATTTTGGAATTCTTTGCTTGCTGGTCTTTGATGCACACATGGTAGTGTGTGATATGAGAGTCACATGACAGGTCAGTGGACACCATCCCCAGTTGTACACCTCTTCGTGGTATCTGGGTTGATCTCCCTAGTCTGATGTGTCCAGTAAGCTCTTATTTTCCTAATATAATTTTAATGTACTTGTTATAGCTTGAATGAGAATGTTCCCCATAGGCTTATATATTTGACTATTTGGTCCCCAGTTGCTGGAACTCTTTCAGAAGGATTAGGTGTGTCCTTGTTGGAGGAAGTGTGTCATTGGAGTTGGCTTTTCTTTATCAAAAGATTGATGTGATGTGCTCTCTCACAGCCAAGTCTTGTTTGTGTATCACGATGTGAACTCTCAGTTGTTCCTTTGTTCTGCCATTATGTACTCTAACCCTTTGAACTGTAAGCCACATTAAATATTTTATCTTCTAATTTGCCTATATTGTGGTGTTTATCATAGCAATAGAAAAGTAACTAAAATGACACCCTTGTCTTAGTTTCAATTCACCTCAAAAAATGTATAATGTAGCACCTTTTGTACTTCCACAAATAAGTCACTTATCAATGTAGGCTGTACATGTGGTGCTGGGTAGGTTT
>LZPO01009071.1:13315-24120 GCA_001675575.1 Neotoma lepida
AAACATGGCATAACTACAATCTAGCTACAATAGTGCAAACAATCCCAAAGTTTAACCATTATCATCTGGGTGACACTTAAATTACAAAGTTTAGCTGTCAGAACAAGATGTATTCTTGAGTATAAAAGCATAGAGGTGTAGCTTTAGTATCTTATTAAACAAGAGGCNTATTATACATAGAGACATATTAAACATAGAGACATTATACATGGAGACACATTAAACATAGAGNCATATTATACATGGAGACATATTAAACAGGAGTTGAGTAAACAAGAAGAAAGGGAGAACCAGTGTGTACTGAGCGAGATGAGGCTGGCCTCTCCTGACTCACGTGCTGTAGCAAACTGTAANGCTGTCAGTAAGCTAGAAAGAAAAATTGTCCCAGGTGGAAGAGAGTGAACCAGAAAGCAGACATGTCNTACGTAGGCAGGAGGGAGCAGATATGCCGCGGGTGGNGCAGGCGAGTGAGNTCAGTTCTTGTGCAAAGCAGGCAACCCTGACAGGCCCCATCAGGGCATGCCACCAAACAAACACACCACAGGCAGTGCAGCAGAGCTAGTGCAAGAGGTCCAACGGCAAAAGAGCAAAAGAGTGAAAGACCATGTTGGAGCAGAGACCTGGGAGAGGCAGGCCCCAACCACATCAAAGATGGTTGATGAAATCTTTGACCTCAGTGAACATGGCACCTGACTACATGATCTTCCTCATCAAATATGGTGATGGAGCCATATGACCTGTCTGTCTTTGACCTTCAAGATGNCACGTGACAACATGGTCATGCGTTTTTTGTTTGTTTTTGTTTTTGTTTGTTGTAAGACAAAATGGAACAGATTTGGAACACATAATCTCAAGCGTTCAAAAACCAATCAGAAACACAGTCACATAGCCACGTCATTCATACATTTACACCTATACAGAAGAAATAGACTTCTTAAGAGAGAGATCCTGGGAAAGTTTCGACTGACCACGCTGAAAATCCTAAAATAAGAGTTTACAGTATAAAGCAGCCTGTAAGAAACTGTAAGAGTGGAGCTGGGCATTATCGGTCCCTGTGCGGCTGCGGTGGGGGCTCAGTGCTGGACAGCTTGCCCTGGCACCATGAGCAGTGGCGCCAGGGGCAGGGGCTATGCTCCATGTGGCTCAGCCTTGGCACCAGCTGCTGGGCATTCAGACAGTTGGGTGCAGGAGGGAGGGAACAAAGACAGAACAGAACAAAGTGGGGAGGTAGGCATTTCCAAGGCTGTGGGAGACTGATTGTGGGATCAAGTCTGAATGTAGTGGTAGGCCCATTTTCCATGAATGAGATAGAGAAATACGAGATCCAATGGCTTTTGATCTCTGGTGTCCCAGAGATTAAGAGAGGATAGATTCAAATGGCGCAAAATACTCAGTGATTCATCAAACAGAGAGTAAGGGCCAGGGCGAAACCTGGGGGACATGTGGTCGCCTGGGACCAACGCTTACAAAAGGGCGGAAAGCTGAGAAACCGCAGTTGAGATGAATTCTCACTCTTGGGAGATGGCCAGAAGGGGTAGGCTTACCCACTATGGCAGTGTTGGATGAAGTGAGTGTAGAAGGTTCCAGGGGTCAAATCGTGTCTCAGACTGCCAGCAGGCAGGAGAAATGGCGTGTCANGCAGCACCAATGTTGTAAAACTGCATGCAGCGGCCTTGGCAGGTTTGAGCCAAGGTGCCCAGTGGGTGAGGGGACACGCCGTGCAGGTGACAGCGGGAGGCGGCTAAGGAGGCACTGTGGAAAGTCATTCACACTATGCAGGCAGTACCCACGTGGAAAGATTTATTATTAAAGGGGAAAGGGAGAAGGGAAGGGAGAGAGGAGAGAGAGAGNGAGAGCACAAAGGTGAGCACCTGGGGGGGGATAGTGAGAAAGAGAGAGAAGAAGAGGGGGGAGGGAGGATTTTTTCCTCTTAAAAAGGGCTTTATGTATGATGACGTCAGGACACTGGGCAGGTCTGCAAGGGTTAGGCCAGAATGCTAATATTCCCTAACAGTTGGGATAATTTAAGTTAAGAAAAGCTGGCTAGAAATAAGCAAACTAAGGTCAGACATTATAAGTAATAATAAGACTCTNTGTGTATTTATTTGTGGGCTGGGTGGTAGGCCCCCAAAAGGGTAAACGAGTAAAGAAAACAACAACAACAGTATAGATGAAAACAGAGAATTCTCAAAAAAGCAAACTCAAATGGCTAAGAAACTCTTAAAGAAATGTTCAACATCCTTAACTGTCAAGGAAATATAATCTCAAACCACTTGGAGATTTTATCTTACATCCATCAGAATCTGTTGCTGGTGGTACTGCAAAGTTTTCCAGCCATGATGGAAATCAGTGTGACACTTCCTCAGGAGGGTGGGAATCCATCTACCTCAATATCCAGCTATATCACGTTTGGACATATACTCAAAAGATGCTTAATCCTACCACAGAAACACTTGCTCAACTATGTTCATTTCTGCTTTATTCATAATAACCNAATATTAGAAATAACCTAGATCTTCCTCAATAGAAGAATGGATAAAGAAAATGAGCTACTTTTACACAATGGCTATTAACCAGCTTAAAAAAAAAGAAATCTTCAAGAAAATGAATGAAATTTAAAAAAAGAAATCATCCTGAGTAAGTTAACCAGTTTCAGAAAAACAAATACGGTATGTATTCACTTATATGCGGATATTAGCACTGAAGACAAGGATAACCAAGCTACAGTCCATAGAACCACATTGCTTAAGTATAAAGTACAGGATTGGGATAGAGGCAGAACAGGAAACAGAATAGATTGTTATGGATGGATGGGGGGCCGGGAATGAGAGGATCAAGTAGGGATGGGTAGGGAAGAGGATGAAGGAGGGAATATAANGAGAGATAGGTAAAATTAGGAGTCATTTGAGGGGTAGTATCAAAACCTAATAAGTAAAAGTTTTGTAATATATGTACATATGTGAAGGTGATCTAGATGAAATTGCCAAATAATGGGGGGAAACAGAGCCCCAACTGGCCATCTCTTGCCACTAAATGAAGCTTCCAGTACTGNGGTTTGTTTACATNTAATTGAATTGTTGGCCAAAGCGGTCCAGTGGAAACCCCTGGATAACCCAAGCTATTGCATAGACTATAGATGCTTTCCACAAACCAACAAGTCCCAATTGCTGAAAAAACACCTACACAAGTCATTGAACACGAAGAATTAAAGCCTATCTAGAACCTTTACTCCTATGTGCTAGTGTCTTTGGTACAGGAAGGTACTCTGCACTCTACCAAAGGAGGAGCATAAACATCAACCCACTCCCAAACCCTTTGATCTACAATGGTGTCCTGCCTGCAAGATATGCTAGTGCAATGGTGGTGCAAAGCTTGTGGGAACAACCAAATCAACCTGATTTGATGTAAGGCTCACTCCATGCGGTAGAACCCATACCCAGCACTGCTTGGTTGATGAAGAACATGAGATCAGATACATCAGAGGTCTAGGGTAAAACTAAATACTACTGTTTTAAAAATAAACAAACAAACAAAGGAACAACAACAAAAACATAGCAATAAAATGTCTTCTAATGACAATCTGCTCTGTTCTTAGATCAATGCCTTGATCAATCATCATCAGTGAAGCTTCCTCCTGCAGCAAATGGGAAGAAATAGAGATCCAGAGCTGAACATTATGCAAAGAGTGAGAGACCATGGAACACTCAGCCCTAAATGAGTTATCTCCATCAAATCTCTCCCCTCAGAGCTCAGAGAACCCTGTGGAATAAGAGACTGAATGCTGTGGAACAATCCTTTTCGACACCTTTACTCTCATTTGCTAATAAAAAGCTGATTGGCCAATAGCTGGGCAGGAAGAGATTGAGTGCAAAAGCCAGACTAAGAGAATTCTGGGAAGAGGAAGGGTGGAGTCAGAGAGTTGCTGGCAAATGCAGAGAAGCAAGATGAGAATGCTGTACTGAGAAAAGGTACCAAGCAATGTGGCTAAACATAAATAAGAATTATGGGTTAACTTCAGTGTAGGAGTTAGCTAGTAACAAGCNCGNNNTATCAATATTTAATATAAGCCTCTGTGTGGTAATTTGGGAAGCAGCTACTAGGTATTTGGGAACAAATGGTCAGGACAGGAAATGTTTGATTACAATATAGTCTTTTGCTTTTATTATGGCTTCAAGTTTACTGAATTTATGAGTTTCCTGAGGATGTAAACAAGTAGGTCTCTATGTCTATATCTTTGAGTGTGTGTGTGTGTGTGTGTGTGTGCCATTTCCTGGGCTTTTTCCCTTATTTTTGTTTGCTTTTACCTGTTCTGATGTGCTAGGATTTGGTTCATCTTACTATATTTTATTTTTTTTATTATTATCCCTAGAAGTCTATTTTTTAAGGAGACACAGATGGGAGAATAGGTGGGTAGGAAANGAAAGGAGTAGAGGGAGGGGAATCACTAATCAGAATACATTATGTGAGAAAAAAGGCTTTTTTAATTAAAAGAAAATATTTTCATTTTTAAAAATGTATAATCAAGATAANTAATTTAATCTAATTATACTATTCTTAAGTTAAAACCTAGAAGANAGAATAGTATTTATTGATTAGTTATTGATAGATCTTTGTGTTTACCCAGGAATATTTTTCAGAGATATGTCTCTATTATAGAATATAAGAAATTTAAAATAAAATTTAATATTTTGCAAAGATATTGCTGTCTATTTAGGTCCACTACTAAAAAGTAAAAGATACTTTTCTAAACTTGCTTTTAGAATAAATGAGTTTATTATACAGGTAAATTAAACAGCAAACTCTTACAGTTCAGAAGTTTCATCATTCTCAGAATTCCTTTATTATTAGTAGTATTTTTTACATTATCTTGCTATTCAACCTAGACTGACCTTGAACTAATGATCCTTTTGCATTAGTCTTCTGAATGTNGAGATTACAGGCAATGGCTCCCACATCTGCCTATCTTTCAGAGTCTCAAAAAAATCTGTTTACATCTACTTTTTCTTATATAATCCATGGGCAATTTCTTAGTTTCTAAACTCAAGCATTTAGCAGAAGAATTGAATTCAAATGTACACATGAGTTCTTAGAAAATGTCTACTGGCTTATTCTGTAAATGTCAGTTATCACTGGTAAGGCAATTTTATTTTCTGTTCTCAATAGAATAGAAACAAATAAAATATTTTACTTTTAACTGACAAAATGTTGGTCAGATAATTCTAATGACAGAGGGAATGTTGAATGGGAAGTGTACTTACAAGTTGTATACATGTGCATTTTTCTGTGCCCTACAGAGGGAGTTGATGTGTCAGTTAACAAAATACAATACACTCAAAGTGCCATGTTGAAATCATATACAAAAGAGGAACACTGAAGGCGTTTTTGATGTTTGAGAATCTAAGTGTATTATGAATGAAATTGTTTTAGTGTCTTATTTTCACTTAGCTCTGCACGTTTTACTACAGCTAGCTTTTGATAGAGAAATAATGTGTGATCTGGTTCTAGAGTAGATCTATGTAATGTACATTATATAGCAAGAACCCCTTGGTTTACAGAAGACAACAAATCCAATACATTTGGAACTGGGTCTTAGTTTTCAAATATACTTTCTTGAGGAAAATGGGTTTATAAAATCTTAACTGGGTGGTTAATAGTTGGCTTACTGTTTAGATCTAATGAAATCAAGCTAGGTGTAGTTGTATATTTTCTCCAGTCCCACCTCCCCCGCCCCTGCCCCCGCAGTCACACATTTCTCTGGTCCTTTCTGGTCTGTGGTCCTGCAGCCACTTATAAAATAATCATTCAGAGGCTAAATATTAATTACCAATTGCATGGTCTACGGCAGGCCTCTTACTAGCTAGTTCTTATATCTTAAATTAACCCATTTCTATAAATCGATGCTTTGCCACGTGGCTTGTGGCTTACTTGTTATTTTACATCTTGCTTCTGGCAGCGACTAGCAGCCTCTGCCCCCACTCTCCTTTCTTCTCTCACTGTCTCTCTTGGATTTTCCTGCCTGGCTCCATCCTGCCCTGCCATAGGCCAATGTAGCTTTATTTATCAACCAATCAGAGCAACACATATTCCCAGCATACAGAAAGACATCCCACAGCAGATAGGTGACTGAAAAACTCTGTACCTGCACACACAAGAAGTTACTATTTCATATTTTGCTACTAATGTGTTCTCATTGTCAATCTTGGGGTTCAGAAGCGATAGAAATAAATTCCCATCACTTGTATTATTCTTCAAAGAACAGTATGGGGTATGATAATATGGATGGGAAGCACATTTTTATTTGGCTGTCTACATTATATTATCATTCTCCAAGGAGTACCCCAATTCCTCTTCCTGGGACACTGCTTTGGAATGGCTTCAAAGTTCTCCACTCCCACGGAGCTTAGCACTACTTCGCTGAGCTTGGGGCCAAGTTCTCGAAATAAGCCAAGCTTTCACCTGCTGCACTTCGCCCATCTGACAGGCCCTCAGCCAGCACTGCAGCTTGCTGCTGGCTTCCATTGGTGATTCATAGCTAGTCAAAGGGTGTCTAAGACCTTAACATCTTTAAGCACCTGTGTTTGTTGCCCCTCTGAGGAGTTAGGAAGTGTCATTCCAGTCTGTGGTCAGATAAGATTTTCACCTTGTGGAACATTGAATGGTTCAGATATAAATCTTCTTCATGCTTTCCAGCTTGAGGGATTGTACAGGGTGGTCTCAAAATTTGACACAGTGATTCTTGCCCTGGGCTGTTGTTTGATCTTTTGGGGCCCTGTCACNCAGCTCCCAAACACTGAGGCTCGTTCTTTCTTATAAATGCCTGGCNTTAGCTCGGCTTATTTCTAGCCAGCTTTTCTTAAGTTAAACCATCTCCTCCACCTTTTGCCTCTGGGCTTTTACCTTTCTCTGTTTCTGTATATCTTACTTTCACTCTTAATCTGTAGCTAGTCCCTGATGTTCTCCTTGATCTCTCCTGCTTTCTCAATCCCTCTTTTTCTCCTTCTATTTATTCTCTTTGCCTGCCAGCCCCACCTATCCTTTCTCCTGCCTTACTATTGACCATTCAGCTTTTTATTAGACCAAACAGGTGTTTTAGACAGGCAAAGTAACACAGCTTCACAGAGTTAAACAAATGTAACATATCTTAAAATAATATTCCACAACACTGGACTGTCAGAGAGGGATGTAGGGAGGGATTTTTGTTTCTAGAAGTTTCTAGCTGATGGCTCATCAGGGGTCTTTTAAAAATGGCTTCTTACTGCTGCTCCTGGTCAATTTTGAGAAGACAGAACTCTTGGCACATACATGGCATGAAGATTATAAGATTCCTCACTGGCTGGACTGTAAGTCTGTTCAGTGATGAATCTAGTGTTAATTGTGTTTTTGAATTCTCAGCATGTTTTTCTCCTTGGCCTGTACAGCTCCTTCTGCTGGTATAACTAGAATNGNACTTCTGCTTCTAAACATCTGTCTCTGTCTCTGTTTCTGTCTCTCTCTCTCTGAATGTGTGTGTGTCTTCAAATTATCTGGCACTGAAAGAACACTTTGTATTTTCTGAGGGTCTCTATTTCTCTTAAGCTGAGATTCCTGCCCTATACAATTATATTAACTCTGTACTGAGAACTGAGCACTTCACGCTCATGACTGAGCACTCTGTAAGAGACACTAGATTCTCTCTCCTTCTGCTTGACTTTCTAGAATTGTTTTATTGTTGTTGCTNTTTTGTGGAATGTAATTACTATTATTGAAAACAGTGTCTTTCCACTGTCGCTCACCTTGTCCCTGGCTTATTCCATGGAGATGTTAACANAGGTATCACGTGCCATATTCCTCCTTACTGTCATTCCTGTTTTGCAAGTTCTCATGCAACTATTCTGTAATGAATAGATTGTAATAGGGATATTTTTGTTCAATCAGTGACTCCTCNATCTGGTTTTAAAGCTTTAATCTTGTGTACTGATTTTGAAAAGGTAGTTTAAATGTTCCTGAATTATTACCACTTATAGTGTGCCCAAATCCAGTTTTCTAGATATTTCTGATATTTTCTGTCTNACAAAAGAAAATATCTGTGGAGAAGGACCAAAGAATAGACTGCAGGAATTTGGAGGATAGTGAAGACCCAGGGTAGTAAATTAGCAATGGAAAGAGCCATGTGTGGAAAGGCCTCATTAGCATAATACTGTTCATTTGCTATTGAATGTCCATCTCCGAGAAGCCAGGTACAATGCCAATTCTAGTGTTACATAGATTGGCTTCATATCCCTTATGGATGTGTAATTATTTCATGACTATACANACAAATGCAAAATAATGAAGATAAAAGTTCAAATGACAGGCACTCAATACTGCTAAAACATATACAAAAGAGTCAAGTAACTTTTTCATAAGGATGTTAAACTTTAGTTGACATATGAATAATGGGGATGCTCAAGAAAAATATGTATTGTGTAGAAGATGGCACCTTTCATGAATAGGAAAAGGTACTGAGAAAAACAGGTGTACAGAACAGTAATGGACAGCTAAAGCTGGCACAGGGTAGAGGACAAAGTGGCTGAAGATAACATGGAAGAGGCTGTATAAACTGTACCCCACAGAGCCTGTGAGTCACGTGAATGATGTTAGTCCCTGTAGTAAGGCAGTAGGGAGCCAGCCACGATTTTGACTACATCCTCTTGAACATTAGTTGGTGAACAGGCCAAATTGCTTCAATAATAGCAATACATATCATTGAACTGGCTCAAACATTTATTCCGTCTTTCTGTAGTTCTCTAAGCACACAGGTGACTGTTTTTAGGAGTTAACCATTGACTGAGCTGGTAAGCCACTCGGACATCCTGATCATAATGACTCTCTATTCCTTCAGTTTCCTGCATCTAATGTATAAGAAGAAAGAATAGGAAAGCAAAAGCGTACATTTTTGTTTTTCATGAAATATGCACACCCTTCTACTCATTTGGCCAGCACTAAGTCACATGTGAAATCCATTGATTTGCAGGAGAGGCTATTTTCTTTCTAACTGATTCATGGTTGTTACGTAGGCATTTATCTAAAGACATCTAGGAGGAGAGAGAGTATAATAGGCATAGAAAATGTGTTCTCAAACATTGCTTAAAAACGGGTGACATAAATGTGAGTTAATCAGCAAACATGGCAACAGTCAGGTATTGACAAGCTCCAATAACTTATAGTACTTCTCTAAAGAAAGTCTTCACTGTCAAGTATGATTTAACTGAAGTTCAGTTATCATTTTTTTACATACACCTTAGAAAAAGTGTGTGCTAGAAGTGGCATATCTATGAAACCTTGACATACAGACAGTTATCAACTAGACAGCTACAAAACAGGAATTGGGGTTGGAAAGAGGAGTTCAAGGTTCTTATTAGTTTTATTGAAAGATATCTTGGTTCCAGTGAAAACTGATTTGGGAGAAAGGATAATGAATTGAACTCACTCCCTAAATACAACAAACAATCCCTAAGCCCCAGTGCTGAGCTGCTGGAAATAAAATGTGAAAAAGGCACCATCCCTGGAAAGCTGTTTGTGTAATTAATCCTAATGGTGGCTACTTACANATACATGAACCCGTGACTACTGAAGTAAAGAATCCTATATTGCATCAAATGGCTAAATTTGTTTCAAGAAAGAAAAGATAGATAATGTTCTTGAAATATGAATCCCTATGTTCATGTAAAATGAGAAACATTTAAAATAGAGAGAATTGCATGTAGCAAATTACAAGGAGCAGAAACATGGANTAGCATCCCTCCTCAGTTACTTATTACTTGCCTAGTATGTACCTCAAATTCTTTTAGTGTGGAAATACAATATGCACTATGTGATAAAAAAAATCCTTCCTTTAGGGAGAATCTTACATCATTGGGAAGAACCAGAAAAACAAAAACAACAACAACAACAACAACAACAACAACAACAACAAAACAAACCCAGAGAAATTGGTAAGTATCGTGCAAAAAGAGAAGTGTTTTAGAGAAGAAAAGTAAAGTAACACAAAGAGAGCAAGAGAACTCTGTGAGTAGAGCAGACCTAGGGCAGTTTTAANGAGGACATTTGTAGTAGACACAAGTGGTAAGTTAATGTCTGAATAAATATCTCAACAGAGAGAGGGCAAGGAAGCCTCAGAATTGTGATATCCGGTGTTTAAGGGGGTTTATTTGGAGAAGAAAGTACTGTAATTGCTATGTTTCTGAGGCAGAGTTTTGAAATATATTGTTTGTAGAGTGCATGTATTCTATGCATGTATACAATTAAATCGAGGTTATTAGCATTGTCATTTTCTTAAAGATTAAGAATTTAGCAGTCATTCCACATGGTTGTGTGGTGTGTGANACATGGATACAGTGTGTACTAATCAAAAGTGTGTAATTGGTACTTGAATTTCTATGTCATGTCTGGGGGCATTTCAGTTCTTCTGTTAGTAGGCATGAAATATATAATAGGTGTTGTGAGGAATCCACAACTAGGTACTCTCATATGCTATCATTCTTTCTTTAGCACCGTTCTATATGTGATTAAACAGAACAAAACAAAACAAAAACAAACAAGCAAATACCTAAAAAGCTCCACCTATGCTTCCTAATGGCTAAACCTGAAATTCTTCTCTTTGAATTCTGGAAAGATTAAAGGAACTCAGGTTTCTGTGCATGACAGCAGGGTGCTGTTGCTGTCTCCTCAGCACTGACATTTTCTAATACTATGTTGACCTTGAGTAGCTCTCCTACAAGCCTGGGATGACTGTGGTATTCTCACAGCTAAGGTTGGCAGCATTTTCAGTTATGGCATAGGCTGGG
>LZPO01009072.1:0-16002 GCA_001675575.1 Neotoma lepida
TTAGAAAAGTCTAAAGTTTTCTCTGTCCTGTATACTTTTTATCTTTCATGCTCACTAAATGTTAGCCCATTTTGTATGTGCACATTGCCTCATTTTCCAGCCATATGCTGTACATGTTTGGAAGGGGTACATAGATGTAATAGTGTNATAGTTTATAGTGTGTAAAAATAGATGCAGAAGGGAACTATTAATAATGAGATGGGTTATTTGATTATTTATAATATCAAAGTGGCATATCACAATGAATAGCACCTTTTGAGCAGGTGATGGAGCTGCTTCAAGGCATTTCAGTCACCCTACGAAGCTGTTCTTTGAACAGTGTGGAGCCCTACAGTGGTGGCTGAACCGCACTAAGTTTACAATGGGATTTTCTTCCGTGAATTTTCTCTTATATTAATCCTTGAGGTAACTCTCTGTAAAAACCTGCAGATCAACAATAAACCAGCAAAAGTGCCTGAAGTGGTGGAGTGAGGTACGCNTCACAATATCAAATTTCTATTGCTCTTCACATAAGCTATTTCATCCTTAGGAAACATGTATTTGATATTTAAACTACATTTATTTATGTATTCATTAATTTGTTGATATATGCTTTGGTATGTGCATACCACATGAATGCGTGGAGGTTAGAGGACAACCTGAGACAGTCTGTTCTTTCCTTTCACCATGTGGGTCCTGGGAATTGAAGGAAGTCAGGTTGTGAGGCTTGACAGCAAGTGCCTTTGCCTGCAAAGGCATCTTAGCACTCTATAGTCAGTATTTTCAACTTGTATTTTAACTTTGACCTGGAGTCATGCATGCCATTTTCAACAAAACTTCCAAGATCCAATTTACAAAATAAGCAGACTAAACTCTCTATATTAAAAATATCAGTACATGGACCTATAATTACTACATGTGTCATGGCATCAACTCTGGCAAATAACGAATAACTTGGAGTACAAACCAGTGATATGTGTGTTAGGTTCACAGCTCATACAATCTTCATAAGACTCCTAAGTGGTAGGAGGAGGAGACATCAATGATAAGCAGCCACCATGCAAAGGGCACCAAGTAATGTGACTAATGAGACAGAATTTGGGATGCAGCAGGTCCAAGAAAAGTCTTTAAGGCCAGGCATTAAACTAGGGCTCTACAGAGAGCCAGATGTGGAAGACCAGATGTGGTACTACTAGTTACTCAGGGACTTGAGTGTTTATTGTGTCCAGCTTAAAGAGGTTTAAAAGCCTGTGCAAGTTCTCAGCCCTACAACATGATAAGGTATAGGTTCAAATTCAGCTCAGTTTCTTATCTCTCCAAACTTTCCAATATTGTAGTATTCCTTTTATGAGCTAATAGTTATAGAAATTGATTAGCCTACCAGAAGGTATTCAAAGGAATATCCTATCAATGAAAAAAGGAAATGGTTTTAAAATGCTAATGACTGAATGGTAATAGCATCGTTGGAAGAAATTTATGTCTTTTTGAGAAGACTGTGTTGAATGGAACAGCCTGCTATTCAGTACATAAATTTTGTCTGTTCTATATAAAAACACTCTCAAAACAGATATAATCATATCTTATAATCACTGCAGTATAAATGCCTCTAACTGCTCAGAAATGGTGCCAAGAAGGTAGATGAATTATAACAGACCAGACCACTCTCATCCCCTGACTGGGACATATCTTTACAAATCTCTTAATTTTTATCAGATATTTCCCTTCAGTTGCGATTCTTTACAGAGTAACAATAACATTATCATGGTGCCCCCGTGTCTCATACTGTGCATGAAAGATCAACTTAATAGGTTAAGAGTATACTTGGGGGCTGGAGAGATGGCTCAGAAGTTAAGAGTACTGACTGTTCTTCCAGAAGTCCTGAGTTTCAAGTCCCAGCAACCACATGGTGGCTCACAACCATCTGTAATAAGATCTGGCGCCCTCTTCTGTATACATAATAAATAAATCTTTTAAAAAAGTGAGTACACTTGGAAGTCAAGTGCAAAGGGAGTTTGGGAAGGACTCCCATTTGCCTCTGGAAGGGAGCTAAACATAAGCAAGTTGGTAGTTGCTAGCTTACCTCACAGGACAATCCTGAATAGCCTGGAGGGCAGTCGCATCTTTCTATCAAGTGTGCTGGTGGGCTTACTGTGGTTGCATGTCCTGGTTCAGCTACTTCCATAGAGATTTCGGAAATGCTAGAAACAGAGAGCAGAGTCCATGATCACACAGCCACATACACAGTCCATGCCACAGGCCTTAAGGAAGACCATCCTCAGATTTCTGCCAGTCACAGGTAAACTCTTTTGCTTACTCATTTTCAATGAACCGAGGTACATACATTTATCAAGGTAACATGATATTATACATTGTAGAAAGGGGCCATCAAGCTAAGAACTACATTTTTTGGAAGCTGCTTAAATTCCAGGGGCTCAGTTGCCACATCTGATTACTATATTTTTATTTCCTCTAAGTCTGAGATTATGTATTAGGAAAATATCCACCTAAATCCTAAGGAGTTTAGTAAATTGGATGTCTGCTGTCCTGTTGAGAAGTTATTATAAAGATTTTTACCCCCTAGTTTTTAAAATGAGAGTAGCTTCATGCAGACATGGCCAATTAATTAGACATTTATATTCTTTCAACCAGGCAACCCAAGGTCACTCTCTCTTAGAATGTCTCCAGTAGTCACAAGTGAAATTGCTTTTAATTTACTACNTTTTTCCCTCTGGAGCCTCTGGGTGTCCTTTCAAGAACTTTAGAAAGCCTCCTCGAAAACAATGCAGACCATGAACTAACCCCGATCTTTAAGAGGATAAAGAGCTTTCCAAATTAATATTTTATTAGCTTTATTAGGTAAATTCTTCAAGTGACGTAATTCACCCTTCCTATTGGTGAGAAAGAAAAAAAAATACATCCCCAGTGAATCCACTCATACCTTTTTCATTAATTTGAAATTACACATTAAAATATGTATGCAGTCCATAAACCCAGACTATTTCATGACTGACTAACTGCAACATGCTAATATTCTGCAAATAAACTTTTAAGTGAGACACTGAATAGTTTTGCCTCAATAAAAGCCACCTCCAATAGCTTAAGGAGGTTGAATCGGAAACTTTANAACAAGCATAGGTAAGCTTTATTGAATTATGAATGCACGTGCTGGTTTCACTAGCATTCTGATCTGCACTTGGAAGCCTTGATGAAACCAATTTTGAGCTAAAATGCTGGTTTTGCTTTTTCCTCCTTAGAGTAGGCATAGTGGTAGTGAGGTATAAACAGCCACTCCTCTCTGATAAGAAAGCCTTTACTGCTCTGCTCTCCCTGGACTCTGTGGAGCAAGAGGAAANCTTGTTGCTTGTTTGAAAAGCCTTCTCTCCACAGAAGCCCCATGGGGCTCCATACCTACTTTGAGAAGATACACACATCATTTTGCCTTCATTCTCTNGTACACGCATATGTACAAGAGAGCNGTGTTTAAAAATCTGGAGACTCTTGAGCAGTGGCAACAATAGATAGTTCTGCCATAAACAATGTTTCTCAGGTGATCAGAGGAGCTCCCATGTGGGTGAAAGTTTGGAGAGGTGAGATGGATGGAAGTATAATGGCTTTGCTTGTGTCTGGATATGGCTTTCATTTAAATGAGTACTAAGGTCTAGATGTTACTTCCTTCCAACTACACATGTGACTCTTAAACTCTGTTTTGGANGCTGCTATGGTTCCTGTAACAATAAAGATGATGGATTACGTCTTACTGGGAGTTGGGGGGCATTTTAAAGTTTTTAATCTTTTGTCAGGATTCCACTGTCTTAAATAACCAAGTGAGGCAATTTCTCTGCCTTACTTGTTTTCTTGGCGAGCTTACAACTCAAGTTTTGATAGGGCTTAGAAAAAGTGTGTATAGTGAAAAATGAAGGCAACACTGGTTCCTTCAGTTACACTAACAACATGTTCTATGAACTGTCAAGCCCTTAGTGTGGTCTAATAGGCAAACCTACATTGGCTTCTATGACTAGTGTACATTTACTATTCTAAGACAATTAACAATGCAGGTGACAGTAGTTTTTTTTTTCAGTTCCTGTTTTTATTTTTGTGATAAAGAAACCAAAGGAATAAAAATGAGAAAGTGAATTTTGGTTCATGGTTGGCTCTTTCACTGAAAGCCCCTTCATCAATGATGTGAACAACATGAATCGTCTGTTAGACAAAAATGAGTTCTCTGGGAGATTTGCGCGTATGCTTAGCACATTATAAATATCTAAAATAGAGAAATTTTTAGATTCATTAGTTTGACTGTGAGAGGTTTCCTTTTTTTCTTTATTTTCTCTAGCTTGATACATTCATTTGTCATAAGACTATTTTACAAACATGTATTTACTCCATGTTTCTCCAGAACATAAAGTATATAGCATGTAAAAGAGACATTGAGTTACTAAGTAAACTCAACACAATATTCAGCCTCTGTGGTAAGAACTTAGTTATATCTGTGTGAGTTCTCATTTAATTTCACTGGATGATCCTTCTACTAGTGAGGATGTCTCCTGGATCTGCCGTTTCTCTCTTAATTCTACATTATTTTATTCTATTTTATCTCTCCAGTTACTACTTTTAGCACAGTCTGTAAACATGCTTACCTATTTTTCAAATGAGACAAACATCCCTTGACTTTTGTCACTGGGTCTTCCCATCATTTTATAATCAGAGTCATAGAAAACAATAGTTCACATTTTCAATATGAGGTTCTTTGTGTCTCATTCATTCTTTAAAACTTTGAGACTATTTCTGACCAAAGGCATCAGTGAAAGATGATATTATAAAAGGCAGCAGTAAGGTCCCAAGGGCCATTTTCAATGATGGTTGTATTAATTGGCCTCTGTGACTCACATGGAGACACTGAATGTGCTCTTGAAGTTCTCCCATTTTGGCTTCCTTGATGTCACATACATTTCTTCAATTCATCTGTTTATCTTTTTTCACTATGATTTTCAATCAACTTATATCATGATATCCAGGGTAAATAAACATATATTGTTACACTGGCACGGACAGATGAGAATGCTCAAGGATGGAGGAGACCAGACTAACTTGGCCTTGACTACTCACCTACATGTCTCAAGGTCAATTTTCTCAATAATCTTACAACAGATTTACAACATTACAGTTGACTATATGTGACCAACATATGTACTATCCTGAACTTTTGCCTGGTGCATTAAATTCACCATGACTAATAAAGTAAGAATATTGTTCTTATGTTATTTATTTTGGGGGTTAATTATGGTATCTTCTATCAAGTGACAGGTGCCTCCTTTGGTTTATCTTCTAAAATCTCAGTCCCAAATTAGCACTTGGTGATTTATTATCTGGTGTCTTTCTGACCAGCCCTGTAGACCCTAGAACAAAAACTTAACATTAATATTTTCTACTTTACCGGCTTTGTCTCACNACATTTCCATAAGTAGCCTTGATAAGAATATAGTGAATATCATAGAGTATATCCAAGAAGTCTTCACGGGTCACAGTTCTACTGATTCGAGGGTCATCACCATAATATTTCCATTCTTTCTGCAAATAACATAAAAGCCCATTGTGATAAACCGCATGAAAAAAAAATTGTATCTTTGCACCAANCAACTACCAAATTTACCTCTGTCATTTCAATCTCATGCCTTGTCAACTGGCCAATGAGAGGGGCAGCCATGTGCCTGGTGATAATTCTAGCNTGAGTAGGAGTCCCACCTCGAATGATAACTTGAGGTTTGTATGTTGAGAAGCCTGTCTCATCCCGAGCCTCAAAGTAGATTGTGTACTTCAGTTTACCCCCATAGGCCATCAACTGGAAAAAAAAAATAGAATAAAGAGTGATGATTTAGGCAAACCTCCAAATGACCTGACTCCTAAACCTTGTTTTACCTTGTTCGGTTCTGAATTCAGGGTTATGTTTTACCTTTTTTCCTTCAAATTGTTCTGGGAGTTTCCAGTAAAAAGGTTCCAAATGGAGATCTTGCCTGACTTCATCCATCTTTGCAACAATCTCTGGGTGCTGGAAAGCAATGCCTTTGGTAGTTGTGTGCTGAAGGGCCTCATCCACCAGAGGCAGGATGGTCTGCTCATCACTCAGAGTCACCTGCAAAGCATCAAATTTCAGCAGAAGATAAATAGGAATATGAAGCATTTTTTTTAAAGCTAAGTATGAAGACACGCCTGTCTGAGTTCTTGTCCCTACTTTGATGAGATGTCACAAGAAAAAGAAATGAGACATGGTGGGTGAGTGCAGGAGGAAATAAATGCTTGCATAATACTAAAACTCAGTCTCTAAAAATTGCAATAATTTCATTAATACAATTTGAAGTTAAATTATGGAGAAATAAAGGGAAATTAAAGTCAAAATAAGCATCATCTCAATGCAAACAATGGATAGTTCCCTATGACTGGTTGGAAGTCATGCAACAGGTTTTGGTTTTCAGGGCTGTGTTAATGTCAACAGTCAGACTCCGTCACCTCCTTCCTCAGGACATAGCTGCTTCCCAAGCCAGAACACCGTGCCTCCCTGGCAGTGTTTCCAGTTTCCACTTGCCATCTATTTCCTTATCAACAGTAACTGAACAATCTTCTAGGAAGAATTTTAAAGAAGTATTTATGCCAACTGCCTAATGGCACATAGAGCCTTTACCATTTCTGAATGCACATGGGGACAAGGTTACTTAAATGTTTTGCCACTTCCTACTACCCCTCAGGGCCCGACTAAAAGNTTCCTGCAGGAATGAACATTATACCATTACATGGCTCAGCGGCTTCTTACTCACCCACATGCGGATCAGACCCTTTGCTTCTGAGCACTGACTAGTAACTCCAAAGCAATAGCAGCTGCTGCAGCCAAGTGGGTTCTTGGCATCAAGTCCAAACTTGCCAGGCCGGCACCTGTCACAGTGGACTCCTTCCACATTCACCTGAAGAAAGAAGAAGGTCCTTCAGGGTTTACTATATTGTTATAGGAGAAATCAACATAAGAACAAGGAATAGTGACACATTTCTTTTTCATTTAGTGAAATAAAACACATGAATGAAGAGTATGAGACTTATACCTCAAATGGTATTTAGAGCTCACATCCCAGTCAGGATTTCTTGGGACTTTAAAAGGTACTTGATTCCTAAATGCACCTGTTACTAAGGGTGCTGCATACTATTGCTGACGTCCAGCAGTGTGTTTCCTGTGACTCTGCTGTGAGCAATAAGAACTTCAAAAGCAAAAGAAACCAATGATTCCTAGCTATGAAAAGAGTCAGGAAGCTAAAACACAGCATTTATATATTTACTCTAATATTATACAATTGCTATAATATAATGCATATGCAACATGCAGCAAATATAACATATGACCATAATATAATGTGCATGTGTGGAGCATGATAATCTGCTTAACTAGGGTCCTTCATGCAGAGGCTATTGTTTTCTGAAAATCCAGGCTGTTTGCTTCCCAGATTTCAATCTGCCATTTCCTCTGGCTTTTTTTTTTGCATAGACTTTGTCTTGAAAAGCTATCTGTGACACTATTTTAACCACATTTTTCCTGGGATTGATTTTTTTCTCCAGGAATATATAAGAGACAAAAATATCCCTCTTATCCATTTTAATTGGTTGTTTTTCTACATCATTTAGCAGTATTAATGAGGACTGAAATTTGCACATAGTTAGCCACTGTTTGTTATGTCAGCGTTCATATGTGATGGAATTTCACTGAATTTCCATAGCAGTAAATATGCTAAACTGTGCAAGGCTGCAGATTAGCTGCAGGAGAAATGGTTTGTGAGAAGCTTGGTTGTCAGCTGCGGTTTCTCTCTGACTGTGCCTGAAAGTCCTCCCTGCCCACTCCACAGACATCTATTTACACAAGAAGAACAGAGAAGAAAAATAACTTCACTCACTGTAGAAATTATACCCTGTGTATTGACTGAAAACCAGGTTGGGTTTGGGTTGAAAGAGTTTTTGAAAAGTGGAGCATGTGCCAATGATCATGCATCAAGGAAATTTGTGTCTGGCCATGAACGTTTGTTAGTGTTGCTTAATGAAGCAAGTAGAGCAAACAGTGAATGAAGGTAAAACTGAGCAATGGAATCCACAGTGAATGAGGCTTTTCCTTGCACCCTTCCAGCCNTTCATACCTTACAGGTGCACTGTCCGGTTTGATCGCTGCAGGAACATTTTCTAGTCTCTGAATCACAAGTTGTGGCATCTGTCCCTGGCAGGAAGCATTCACAGATACTGCAGTGAGGGTAGTTCCAGTGACCTCGNGTGCACTCTGAGCATCTCATACCAGAGAATTTTGGACGACAGTTGCACTGGCCCGTGTTTATATTGCACTGTGAATCCAAGGACCCCACTGTGCTGCAGTTACAAGCCTGTAGAAGGGAGAAAAGCAACAACTGTTGACACAACTGCACGGGAAACATCTTAAAATTTTAATCTTAATGTTTCTATTCCACTGTGCACATATGAACCATGTATCTATTATATGCTTTGTAATGGTGGAGTTTAGTCCTTTGGGACACATGGGTGAACATAGCATTTAAAAACTTCCTGCATGTAGGAAAATGTATGATAATTTAGAAACCACAATGCTATGTGGTCATAGCATTGCATATCATTTGTGCTTTATTGTTTTATTTTACTCCAAGTTATTTTAAATAACGTTATTTCATGTGTCCACCCATGTGTGTATATATGTGTATGTGTGCATGTGTGCTTGCAAGTGTGTGTGCATATGTTTCTGTAGGTGCAAGTGGAAGCAGCGGTCACCCTCGAGTGTCCTTCTCAAGTTCTATCCAGTGTGTTATTTTGAAACACTGTCTCTTACAGGAGGTTGTGGACACACCAAATAGGCTATCTCTGTGGGTTCTGGAGATCAGGGTTAGGACCTCATGCTTGTGCAGCAAGCACTATATTGACTGAGCTACCTCCTCAGNCCTGATAGCAAGCTACTTTTCTATCTCTTCATTGCTATGCAGNNAAGAGGCTGTAGGAGGAATTATTAANAAGAGCATTTTTATTTTTTTATTTTTATTTATTTATTTTTATTTATTTTTATTTTTATTTTTGAGACAGGGTTTCTCTGTGCAGCTTTGTGCTTTTCCTGGAACTCACTCTGTAGCCCAGGCTGGCCTNGAACTCACAGAGATCTGCCTGCCTCTGCCTCCTGAGTGCGGGGATTAAAGGCGTGCACACTACTGCCCGGCCCAAGAGCATTTTTAGACATAGTGAGATAGCTCAGTGGGTAGAGGGTAGTGCTAGTGTTCAGGCCTAATGACCTGATCCTACAAGGTGACAAGAGAGAACTGACTCCAGAGAGTTGCCCTGACTTCCATCCTCATGCGATGCACATGTGTGCCTGTGTGAATGCACACACACTTAAAAAGAATCTTTAAATAGTTATTTTAAACCAGTGATATGAACTGTGGCTATTACTATATTACAAACATAGTTTCTTTCTTNCTTTTTCTTGGCTGGCTTTGAAATTCCATTTATTTAATTACACTAAACATAACATTAAAATAAGAACAAAAGGTATACACAGACCAAAAACAAACAAACAAACAAACAAACAAACAAACAAACAAAAAACCCTTTTTCTATTGTATTCCTTCCTTCTGAATATAGGAGTAATTAAATTTAATTGAAAATTCCAATACAAATATGCTATTGAGAGTTGATTATGTGCCTGGGACTATATGAACATTTCACAAACACACATACACACACACACATACATACACACACACACACTCAAGAAAGAGGGAGAGAAGAGGAGTAAGAGAGAGAGAGAGGGAGGGAGGGAGAATTTCAACAAAAGCATAGATTCTCCAGTATTTGTTCAAGTCTTCTGGGATAAGGTGGCAGAGTTGATGTTTAATGAAGAATCTAGATGACTTACACTGACACAGAGTGGACAGACACCCTTCGGAGACTGCCATGTCTATTAATAGAACTTAGTTCCAAAAACAGACTTAGATTTAAGTATTTTCTCAACTCCTTGATGTGGTCTGTTTCCTTTTAGTCTCCTTTAAACACGCACAAACATTGCATTTTACAACCACAACAATCCAGGAGAAGGTGGGACGTATGGTCATGTGTTGGCTAACACTTGTATAGTAGAGCAATTAGATGTCCAGACTTATGCCCTGTCTCTTATACACATCAGATGTAGGAGAAGGTGGGACGTATGGTCATGTGTTGGCTAACACTTGTATAGTAGAGCAATTAGATGTCCAGACTTATGCTTCATTTACACCTACCACTTATTAGTCATATAGCCTGAGTCAACTTAATTCACCTCTGGTTGCATTCGAGTTTCCCATCCTTAAAAAAGAAATGATACAGTGACCGCCTCATAGAGGTGCTGTGAGGAGCAGACACAATGGATGACATGCATGTTCCATGGAAACAGTTTCATGTTATTATTTCACAGATAATNAAAANGAGNCTATAAGAGGTTTTCAAACTTGCACAGTCACAGTTAAGTNGCAGGACAGGGGTCTGAACATTTATGTTCTTCCGGAGGATACAGATTAGTAAGAAAGTCAAAGAGAAAGCCAGATGCACCTTTCCCTAATTTAGAACTGGGATGTAGGCATTTTCAAGACTGTCCAATGGTAAAGCAAGGGATAGGTTTCCAACTCAANAGGGTACTTCCTGGAGGGAGAGATGGAACAAGAAGCGGGNTTCTAACAGATGTAGTTTCTAAGACATAGATAANCNATTACCATGTCTGTGATGGCTAATCTTGATTGTCAACTAGATTACATTGGGAATCAAGTAAAACCCAAGATCTANGCTCTTCTGTGAGGAATTTTNTTAGATTATTTGAATCAAGAAGACCCACCTTAAATCAGGGTTGCAGCCCACCTAAAAGGACATGGAAGAAGGAAGCTCTGCTATTTGCCTGCTTGCCCTCACTCTCCCGGGCAACTTCACCTGTCCTGTTGCTGAGTCATTTCTTTGCTGGTATTAAAACCAGCTTTGTTGACATTCCAAAGTAGACTGGAAACTGGTAGTTCTCCCCAGGACTCTAGGGCCTGATTGGGAGTGCTCAGACATCCAGCCTCATGGACTGAGCAACTACAGGATTCTCTGTTTCCCCTTGTGAGACAACCATTCTTTGGACTACCTGGACCAAATCTTGTAAGCCAATCNAATAAATCCCCTTTTAATATATANATACATTCATATTCATGCAGCTATTTCTGTTCCTTTAGAGAANCCTGACTAATANAATGACCCTCACATAACTCANTNAAAGAACAGCAGATACAGAATGAGCTTTCAGAATCGGGATGAATTAGTTAATCATAAGAAATTTTTCTTTGCCAATTTTACTGAGTATGTGTGGACTCAATAAAATAGAAAGAAAATAATAATATGGTATGGAAACTATATCTATGGGATGGATTTTAAAAGGTTCCAAAAAAGCAGCGTTATTTTTAGATGACAAAAAAATATATAAAATGTCTGCTAACCAGTTTGTTGTATACAATCAAATAACTAGCTCTTGAGGATTACTGACAGTACAAATAGACTTTGGAATGGTTCCAGATCAGAAAGTTTATTTGAGAAATTACAGTGGGAATAAAGGAGACAACTAACTGTGTATTTAGATAGCACTATACCCAACATCAAACTTAAATTATAATTGGATGTAATGTTTGTTTAGCAACAGAGGATTTATTCGCCTTCCCTCTGCTAGTGAAGGATGGCAGCCTTGGTATTTTACCACTACGACAGCTCAGATGATGTGTGTGNACACACTTCAGCACGGAGAAATTCTCCATGGCAAAAAGGAAGAGACTCTCTCAGCCCCAAATCACTGTTGCTTTAAATTATACTCACCCAAGTTTTTAAATAGTAGAATGTATGCTCATAAATAATTTCTAATAGCCACATGATTTTTATAAATCCTTCTAATAGCAAAATATTCAGTTACTCAGAAATTTAGGTTGCTTTAAACAACAGTTCAAAGTAATAAAATTTAATTGAGACCTCAATCAATATGATGTTTATTCAGTGACCAGTACAAGAATATGCTCTAAATAACTTTTATAGACATTAAGCCATATCCTTGCTTGATATATATGCTGATTATAAAGAATCAGTTTTAATTTCAAGAATTTCATTAAGATTTGGCCCTATTGTAAACTTTNTGGATAGAATGCACTCCTATGACTTTTACTATTTTTTAAAAATAATTCCAAAGTGACCTTAAAATGCAAATAATAATAATCAATTAGAAACTTAGAGCACTGTTTACACTGAACAAAAACTTTCAAATTCTTGGAAAATATTGCTTTTCAAAATGTAGGATGATAGATTGTCAAACTTAATAGTATGAGAAATAAAAAAAAATGAATGTCTTCTCTAGTGTTTATGCTTTCTAGTCACATATNGGAGCGTGGTCTGAACTTCCTTAAACACTTATCAATACTTAAATTCTTTTTGAGGTAGTGTATCCTAGGCCAGTATTCACCTAATTTTAATTTTTTATGAATTCTCTGATAATTTTGTCAAATGTATTTTGATTATGTTCATCCTCAACTCTTTCTGGTAACTCCTCCCAGATCTATCCCCAGCTTTCTACACCNTCATACTACGTGTTCTCTTTTTAGATTTTTAAATAACCCATCGGCTCCAATTTGTGCTGACAATATACTCCTGATGTGGGCCAGCCACCAGAGCATGGATGCCCTATGAGGAGGTACTCCTTAAATACAACTGACTCTTCCTCCCCTAGAAGCCATCAACTGTCTGTATCTCCTCACTTGGAGGTGGGAGCTCATGAACTCCTTCCCTTTTATCACATGTAAAGATGGCTCACATCCAGTCAGTCAAAAACACAGTCTACCTAGCTACACAGGACAATGTCATGGGGCTAAGGAGGCCACACTTTGTTGCCACATTTCAGTCTTTCTAGACTCAGGGTGGCTGATTGGAAGGACTGTCACCACCTTTTAAAATGCCTCTATTTACCTCTTTAAATCCAGTAGGTGCAGTTGACTCTCATGTTACCTGGACCTGTTACATTTCACATGCACACACCAAAATACCTACTTATTTTTAAACACTACCTCTGTGTTTAAATAATTAAACCATAAAAGCAAACNAAAACAAAAACAACACACAAGAAAACAACAAAAAATATTTTTAGACATTAGATAATGAAGTATACAGCTATTATTTCTGAGAAAAGAGAAAGAAAGGAGACTGTGAGTGGAGGCAACTTAGAGGCTGTAACACTAGAGAGAAAAGTATAACGATAAGCTGAGAGACAATGGCACTTGTTTTGAAAATCTGAAGAAGCTAGAATTTATAGGAGCTCAGAATGGGAGTTTTACTGTGAGAAGTCTAGAGACAAGCTGAAGAATGGTTGAGACTTTGGCCGAATTTGAATGTGCATAGAGAAGAAATGAAACTCTGTGGTGGGGGAAAGTAAGGGGTTGAAGACATCTAGGATGAAACATCTCTAGACCTCACAGAAACCTTAGATTGTTTAATAGTTCCAATTATAAGATGGGAGGAATTCAACAATGAACTGGGTTATCAGAAGGTTCAGAGGGNGACTCACTTGCCCTAGATTTAAGGGTTTTTTTGTTTTGCTTTTTTTTTGTCATCTTCCCTATGAAAACGTAAAAGCAAGCTTCACAAGGGTCCAAATGATTCATTCCTTGCTAGAAAAATCACAGTAATGAAAACATTGTACTATTCACATGATCATATAAGAAAAAAGAAGCANCCAAAAATCATGAACATGAGACCAACTACTTTAATAAAGGAACCAAGCTAATTTGATAGGAAGGGAGTCTTTTCAACAATGATGTTGGAAAATTTGGACAGCCATAACAAAGTGAATTTGATTACCTCAAACTAGATAAAAATTGATATTAAATGTGGAATGTGAACCTAAATTTAAGAGTTAAAATTATCAAATTTTATAAAGAAACTAGCAGAAAGAAATCTTTAGACTTAGACAAGCAGATTCTTCCAAGGCAAAGTATAAGAAACAGGATCCAGCAACAAAATGATACAAAACAATTCTTCATATAAAATTATGAATTTTATGAATTCTTCACATAAAAATTAGATGAAGATACTAAGTAAAAAGCAAGTTATATTTTTTTTGTGTGTGTGTGCATGCGTGTTAAAGAATGTGCATTTAGAATACACAAAAACCTCTAATAATTATTTTTATTATGGAAAATATTTTCAGAATAAAAGTNTGCAAAAGATTTGTGAGAACTTCCTAATAGAATATACATAAATGGCAAATAGCTAGTTAAATAAGCAACACAATTCCTACCATTGGTTAGCACTAAAGATTGCAAAAGATAGGAATACATAACCAACTAAATAATTAAAATTAAAATAGTCAGAATTGTCAGTATTGGCAAAGATGTGGAGTATTCTTAAGAGAAATTAAAATTTATGNTTTATGAATATACTGCTGACTTCCACATTAATGTTCATAGCAAAGTTATTAATGAATGTTCCAAACTGCCTATCAAATGTAAACAGCTAAACAAGTTATAGTAGACTATACAATGCAATATTATATAAGCAATTAAATAGAATGAACTTCTGATGTTTGCGGCATGATGGATAAACTTTGAAAGCATAACACTAAGGGATGGAAGGCAAAACAAACTCTTTCTCCTTGAGTCAAGAAAAGAGAAAACAACAGAGAGTATTACCCTATTCTCNTAAAGATGAAGAAATCACTAAACCCAACACAGTAGTACCAGGAGCAGTGAAGGAGGGCTGATTTCAAAGTGACACAAGGGATGGTTAATTTATTGCAATTGTTGGTCAAGGCTCANTGCACTNTAAATAAATGAGTTTTAATCTCATTTAATTAGTATTTAACAAANAACTAAACAACAAAGAACCAAACAAGCCCTGAATGCCAGCCCCCACCCCCGCCCTCTTCCTGAAGTTCCTCCTTTTCCTGTGGTTCTTACAATAATAAGTGTGTGTCCTCTTCTACTTTGTCCAGAATAGAGCCTAAAAGTCCTTAGGGCTTTTCCTGTGTTACCTCCAAATCAGTAGGTTCAGACAACTTAAAGTGTCTATACCTGCAGCCCACACCCCAACCTCANTGAAGCCACAGGGTCCTGGTCTATGGCATCTTTCACGAATATTTCTATAGCAGTCTCCTGGGTGATTCTTCAGTGATGATGCTAAGAATGAGTCTTGTTTTGACATTTTCTATGGTTTATCCATAGGGGAAAAGAGGATTTTTCTGACTAAAGGTAGTTAATTTGACTTCTCAGATTCTNTTTAATCTCTTAATCTTTAATCACTTGAAAGTTAAAACCAAGGTAATTTGGCACTAAAGTTGTGCCAAATTAAATATAGAATATTTAACAGAATATTTAACAACAGAATTAAATATAGAATATTTAATTCTATATTAAAATTATAGAATATTGGCAATTAATTTTTCAGTCCCTTTTCTTTCACAGATGACTTTTCTTATGTCTAAGAATGGGATAGTTATTTGGGGTTTTATTATAGATTTATTTTCCCTTTCCCTTCAATTTTGTAGGCACCATGAGCTCAACTAATAAACGTCTCTGCCACAGTAAAGTGGAAAATAATGACCAGTGTCTTTGAGATCATCCTTGATAATTCTATGTTATTTTGTGATGTGATATTGGGTTGAAATGTACAGTTACAGGCCTCANCTGAATGAAAACTCTATAAGAAAATGATCAGATGACAACAGCTATCCACTTACCTTACAGCCGGTGACAATGCTNTGGCCCCAGGTGTTGGGAACACACTCCGAACATTTTTCTCCAATGGTATTGGGCGGGCAAATGCATTGGCCAGTTTTTGGGTCACAATTGTTGCCCAGATGGGAACAGTCACAAGCTTGACATGAGAAAGAGAGAAAGCAAAGATGATTCAAAAAAAGGTAAAATTTGATGTAATGTGGTGAATTCTTAATGCATTGATTTGTTCTTTCCATTTTTGATA
>LZPO01009073.1:0-24538 GCA_001675575.1 Neotoma lepida
TGGGCTGGAGGGAAGGTGGAAAGGAACTAGAAAAAGTAGAGAAAAGAGAAAGCGTAACCAGGATTAAATTATGTTAGAAAATAAAAATATATTTTCAATTAAAGAAAAAAAGGTTCATCCTCATTAAATATCAAAATTATCTCTACAATTGTAAAATTTCTCAGAAATAATCAGTGCCTCATAACTGTGGGTTCTTGTAAAATTAAAGGAAGTTAAAGAGTTCCTTTATTCCAGTAAGGAATGACTAGAACGGTCACAATTAAATCAAAGAAAAACCAAAGTCTAACATCATGAAGTTCAGTGTCAGATGACTGAAATACACGTATGATCTCCTGGAATCTTTAGGGCTTTGTTCTGGAATCTTTAGCTCTGCTGTCGGCAGCACANGCAGTGTTATCACGGGCTTAGGATAACAATGCTCCACAGCTGCTTCTCTCCTTGGTAGTCATCTCTTGCCACGAGAATATCCAAAACGTTAGCGTTTCAGTTGCAGCTGGGCTGGACTTTCGTCAGTTGCCTTTCCTGGTCCCTCTCTGGGGATTCTGACCCTGAAACATGATTCTAATCCTCAGCTTCTATCCATGATCCCTTCAGTCCTGAGGCAACTGAGGATAAACCTTTATTAATAACCTCTCCTGGCCTCTAGGCATCCAAGCCTTAGCTGCTCCTCATGACCCCTTCATGCCTTCAAAATGAACATCTCCTGGGAAACTTTTACACATTACTAATTTTGACTTTCAGCATAAGGTATAGCCATGATCTCCTCTGGAACATAGCTCCTGTGTACTGACCCTGAAAAAAATACTCCCAGGTTTATGATCCTTAATGATTCTGGTCTATTTTCTTAATCACTGCTAATATCTCAGCTCCAACTAACAAAGTAATACCAACATCTCATAATTTTTCTCATTTGTACTTTTCTCTGGTGAATGATGTCTACCTATTTCCTTAGTCAATCCTTCATTTTAATGAAGAGCATCACAAAATACATTTCTGATGATGGATATACATTTGAAAATATCTACATTATGTCTTTATATTTGTATATACACATACATGTATACTGTGTGACTACTCCAGTTTTAAAATCATTTTCATTCAGAAGTTTGTGCTCCTCATTGTGGCAAATATTTAACAAAGGAAGGAGAGAGTGGATTTTGAATAAAAAGGGAAAATGAACAGAGAAGGCCATCCAGGCTGGTGGAAATGCATAAACTGTGGACCAATAGCTGTGGAGCCCCCATGGTGCTGGACTGGGCCCTCTGGAAGCTTGAGACAGTTGTTCAGCTTGAACTGTTTGAGGGCCCCCAAGGCAGTGGGATCAGGATCCGTCCCTGGTACAAGGGCTGGCTTTTTGGAGCCCAGTGCCTATGGTGGAACACCTGGCACAGTCTTGGTGCAGGGAGGAGGGTCTTGGACCTACCTCAACTGAGTGTGCCAGGCCTGGGGACTCTCCATGGGAGACTTTGTCTTGGAGGAGGTGGGAATGGGGGATGGATTGAGGGGGAGGGCTGGCGGGACAGGAGGAGGGGAGAGAGGCTGTCTCTTATACACATCTTATGTAAAAGGAGTGGAAGATCTTTTTAATAATATATATATACATATATATGTTTGTGTATATATATATATATATTCAAAACACTCAAAGCAACTCATCAGCAATCTTGTGCTACTCATCCATGGCATCTGTGCTTTCAATACCTTTCACCAAAGTGGGAATAGTATATGTAATGATTGAATGATATTTAAAGAGTGCTACAGACTTTGTAAAAGTTTTCAAAATATATACTTAACAACTTGAAAACAACAGAAATGCATGCATTGTGTATTCTAGGTCAATAAAGAATATATTATGACACGCCATGGTTATTTTAGTTGCTTTTGTCATAAGGACTGGAATAACGACTTAGTGATTAAAAATACATATGGCTGTCCCAGTTGATCTGACTTTTGTTCCTAGCAAAATTCTGTGGCCCAAAACTGGTTGTAACTCCAGTAGTTGGGGACCCAGTGTATTGTGGGATATTTGTACACTGTGTGAAGGTGTATTATTGCCATGATTGGCATAATAAAAAGTTAGGCCAATAGCTAGGCAAGAGGTATAAGTAGAATTTCCAGGGAGAGAAAGGAGGAAGAGGAGGAATCTAGGCACTCAGGAGAAGAAGACAGGAGACACGGAGAGGAAACAGGAAGTGCAAGATGGAAGAGAGGTAATGCCATATGATAGAATTTAGATTAATATAAATGGGTTAGTGAANTTATAAGAGCTAGTAAGAAACAAGCCTAAACTATAGGCCAAGCTTTCATAATTAATAATAAGTCTCTGAGTCATTATTTGGGAGCTGGCTGGCAGGACAGAAAATGACTCCGTACACCAATGCTTTCTTCTGGCCTTTGAGGGCACCTGTACACACTTGCACATAGCGAGGGGGAGTAGACTACTTTTAAAATATAAAAAGATTAAAGATTAAGAAGACCAAATGAAATATTAACTATAACCCTAAAGAGTTGTGTTTTGATTTTATCTGATTATGATCAAACTTGCTTTTCAACACATGTTGTATAAGTAAAGACAGGTATTATTTTGATTTTTTTGTAATTGTTGTTGTGTAAGGTGTTTTGTTGTTGTTGTTTGGTTTTTAGTTTTTATAACAAGATAATGGAAGACTCAAGGAGACAAATTAGAAAAAAATAAGAATAAAAGAAAAAAGAAAACATCTCATGTATACAGTGATAATAATGCCATAATTTTGATGGTGAGAAGTGCTTAAAACAGCCTTAGAAAAATAACAATGTCAGAGTGTTTCTAACTAAGCCAAACTTCTAGGAAGCAATGTGAAATTTAATGTAAATATTTAAATTGTACTATAGTGAGCACTTCCATTGCAGATTGAAGACAAATTCACTTTTGATTTTTACCACAAGAATTTCTTTTATCATTTTATTCATTCTTCTCTTGTACACTGTATCCCCATTGCAGCCTCCCCTCCTTCTTCTACTCTTTCCAGTTCTTCCCCAGATCCACTACTCCTCCATTTCCCTTCAAAAAAGAGCAGGCCTCCTAGGGATATTAACTGAACATGGCATAATAAGATACAATGAGAAGAGACACAAACCCTGATATCAAGGCCAGATGAGGTACCCCAGTAAGAGGAAAAGTTTCCCAAGGGAAGGCAAAAGAATCAGAGACACACCACACCCAGTGTTAGGAGTCCCACAAACACTCCCACTAAATAACCATAACATATATGTAGAGAACCTAGCACAGACATATTCAATTTCTGTGATTCTACTTCAGTCCTGGGTGACCCTATGAACCAAGGCAAATTTTAATAACAATGAACTCCAGTTTCCTTAAAAATATAGATGATAGTGAATATTCCTTGTTTATCTTCTGCTGTTGCGTTTAGTTAGAATAAGCAAAAATTTACCTTAATCTATGAGATTACTTTCTATAATATGATACTTTATTTTGCTTATAGCATAACCACTAGGGAAGTTGAGAATGAATAAGCAGTCAATTAAGAAAAAATTCTAAATATTTATTTCATTTGAAAATAATTTCTTTTGTTTCAAAGCTATTCACATTTCCCAGATGAATTTTCTTCTCCTAATAAACAAGAAAATCACTATCCCACTTTGTGTTAAGTGACATTCGGCCACTTGTTTATGTACTGAATTTTACAGTTATTTTACTGTACTTTGTTTCTTTAATTGTTGGTATTCCATGAATAAATAATGAAATTTAGCTCATAAAACTTACATACAAAGTTATTACTTCTAAGTAGGCTAAATTTGCATTTTTTAATTATTCAGGTTGCTTACAAATGTAAATGACATTTTAAGTATTAATGATATTGATGTGACTACAATGCATTTTCTTCCCAAAGAAAATATCCCATTTATTTACAGAATAAGAAATGAAAGCTGTTGGAGCATTTGTATGTGTTTATGATGTAAAGATCTCAAATGTTCATGTGAAAGATTCATCATGTGTCATCTTACAAGAGATGGATGCTTAAATACTTCACACACAAAGAATTATTTACTTGAGTAATTGCTGCCTTTCTTTATTTACATAAATTGAAACTCATTTTCCAATTGATGGCATATTCTAAGAGAGGCAATTTGGCTACAATTTGCATAACAAAGATATAGCATTATTAAAAGGAGTTAAAATACTCCCCAATGTGAGTTCATCCTATCAGGTTCGTTATTTAACACTTTACCCCAGATGCAGTGCATTGAGAAGGTACTACTTGAGATCTGACTACAGAGAATAATCTGAAGGAGTATCAGTTAGGAAATGATTGCAGGGATACAGTTAAGTGATGACAATAATTGGAACCAACTGAAGGGATTACTAGGGAATAAATGAATACTAATTTACACGTCAGCAGTGAGTAAGGGAAGGTGATGTCAAAGAGGTAATTTCTGACTATGCAACAGAATACTGTTCCCCAGGATTACAAATAAAGGTACATTAGGATTGGAAGAGATAAATATTTTGTTGTATTAAAGCTTGATATACATTTGTAAAATGTATCTGTGAACTGAATCCCTTAAGAAAAGGAATACATAAAGTACTAAAGTAGAAGAGACACTAGGGAAGACTTTTAAAGAAGAGCGATATTTATCAGAAGACAAATGGAAAAAGATTAAGAGGCACAGGAGATTAAGAAGGATGCTTCAGATGTTTGAAATATCAGGGAAAGAAATCAAAATGAAGTAGCACTGGTTTGAAGCACTGAAAGAATATTGNAGAAAGTATCAATTTTGATTTGCCCTCAGCTGGCTTTTTGATATCAGCAGCCTCAGTGAAAGAGCCTAGATGTACGTTGACCTTTACAATGGACCAAAATGCTGTTCACCTGTCAAGAAACTGCTTGTGACATTTCTGCTTCCCTACATGACTTATATATTGTTACAATACCTGACCCTTTTCTTACAGGACAGCTCAGTTCTTCATAGAAACTATCCCTCCTGATAAGCAAGTGATGGAACATTCAACCACCTCTCAGTTTCAAATTTCACATACTTCCACTATTTTGTAATCCTTTGAATCATTTTAAAGTCTATTTTAATACATTTTCCTGGAATGAAATCCTAATATTAATTGAGTTTCCATAGAAGCCACACCCATGTTAAAAACGCTGAATGATTGCTGGAGTGATTCGAAATTTCTAACTGTGAGGCATTGGAATGGATTTCCCAGAGCCAAACTATCTGGGGTTGTTTTTATTCAACTTAATTGCCATTATTGTCTATCTCTATGTGTCACCTAACATCTCTATGTGTCACCTAACATCTTTGTAATGAGTGGGTAAGTTTGGAATGTATCATGGTAACAGATTACTAGTCACCAACAGCACAAAAGCTAAAGTCACTGTGTAGTATACAGGATACAGGAGAGATTCCCAGGCTTTGCTGCAACCTATCCATCTACCTGGTGCTCCTAGCAATATATTTTAAAGTGCCTTGATTTGTAAGTCTCCTTTGTTCTATAACTATTAAAACAAAACAAAACAAGAAAACATGAAATGATTTCCACATTGGAACTGGTTATTTCAGGCATCATGAATCTGTTGTTATCCCATGATTAATTACAGTTTTTCTCAAGAATTAACATCTTCAAAAAATAAAAGAAATAGAAAAGAATTAACTTTGTCAGACTAGATTTCAGATGATAGCTGTTTTTTTCATTGTCATTAACTAACTTCAAATAAATATGACTTTCTTTGTTACTGATTTTATTGATTTTGTTTTCATAAGACAAAAGTCTTACATTCTAAAATAAGCTGAATATATAATAAAAGTGGCCACTTAATGAAGTCAAGACATTAGAGAAATTGTACCTGTGCATACATGGAAATCCAATACATGAAGGGAGTATATGACATTGAATATAGTGAGACACCACAGTAAAGCACTTCAAGGAAAAATAATAGCATGACTAAGAGCATAGTCTTTACAAAAAATAGATTGAGAGACCAAGATGAATTTGATTTTAAGTTGGTAAAATTTGTAACATTACAGAAAATACCATAGCATCATAAAATCCTCCAATGACTGAAACAATTGCATCTTCCTTAACTTTCCATTATTATATATACAGTTCAAAGTGATGGCTTCCAACTTCTTATGTGCTTATAAACTAAAGTTTCCCACACTCTCTGAAATATAGTAGGTAAATAGTTTAATCAGATAGATGATAGATACATAAATAGATAGAGAAATAAAGATCAGACAATACAATACATTCTAACCAAATAGGTCATTATTTATGATCAATTATCATTCTAATTTTTACTATTTGTATGTATTCCTTAAAGAAGCTTGGGTATGGGCTTTTGCAATCCTCATCCATATTACATTATATTAAAATTGTTATTTACCTTTTCTCTTGCTGAGTAAACTAAATCTTTAAATATTGTTTCTTCCTTAGCATGAAACTCAGCAGTTTAAGAGTGTTTTCTTCTTTTTTAGAGATTTTTGTCAAATACATTGACAAGGAATAAAGACAAAATTCATGGTTTATGTAAACTAAAAATGCATAAAATATATCCAATAATTAGTTACCAACATATGAAAAAAATAACTCATAGATGTGCTGCAGAATAACCTACTTTGAAATAATTCACTTTTATGTGCTGGAGATTTTAAGATGTTTCCTGTTCCTTTCATTAATAATGACAATATTTCCATTCAAATAGATTTCATTTATTTTCAGAAGTTCATCTGCTCCTGCTGTTTGTTCTCCACCTATTATTTAACCCACAGTTTATAGTGCAAACATTGCTTTCAGTGAAAAAGATTAGGAGATTACTAAATTTCTGTCTTCTGAAATTCATGCTACATTTTGAGTGTAGTACACCTGGAAGTTAATGTTTTATACTGATTCAAATTGTTTTAAATTAAAATAAGCAAGGACTAGGGACTTCATCCTAACAGAAAATCTTCATACAATACACAGACTTTTCACTCTATGAAAGCTGTCCTCTAGAAAAAATATAATCATATTATAAGCATGCTAAAATGACAGCCTTAGATTTCACACAATTTGCAGAGCTATGAGATCAGTGTGTTGACAATGCTCTTCTATTGTTGTATTGTACATGTAAATCCCTGTTTATGGGATTTTGGAATTGCTGTTTACTAGAGCAGAATGTGAATTCATCTAAGTAATTCTGCATAGCTTTGATATATGAAGGCTTTACATATTACACATTTGTCAGAATGGTGAGTATTATGCTTTTTGTGTGTGTAATCAGTGGAGATTGAAGTTCATGGAGAGAAATGTGATTAGAGCTCTCTGTTGTATTGCCTTGTGCCAAAGCCAAATGCTACAGTGTGTTCCATTTCCAGAGAAAAACTACTAATCTAACAAAAATGTTGCTATTCTAAACAATATGTTTCTAGAGTTATTGCAGAATACAGTAGAAATGCTTACATTAATATTATTTGGCAAGAAAAATGACAGAGAATTTTATTCTGATCAAATGTTGTGCTGAGAAAAAAATATCAAAAAGAACAAAATACATTTTTGCTAAGTTGAATGGAAAGAAAGTGCTGGTGGGTGGAAAGCATTTGAATTAGTACAGAATAGAATAGGGAAGTCTCTAGCTTCAGATGGAGTATTTTTAAAGACTGGAGAACGAGTTCTGTTCGCAATCACTTAAAATTGTTCATAGAGAGAAAAGGCAAAAGGCATATTTTAACTCAATTAGTAAGAAAACAGATCAGCTGTGNTTATATGCACAGAATGTCCATTAAAGGTCACAGTCTCCCTCTCTGCATCTCTCTGTCTCTCTCTCTCTTCCTGTGTGTGTGTGTGTGTGTGTGTGTGTGTGTCTTTCTGTCTCTCTCCTTCTCTCTATTTCATTCTCAATACTCCACACACAAACACACACAGTTGCTATGTTTCCCTTCGGCAAAACCTGTGTCTAGTTTTGTAATAAACTTCTGACTTTTTTCACTTAGACAAATTTATGAGTAACTAGATTTTTTTATTAATATCATAAATTAAATTGAATCAAATAAAGCTACAGAATAACATCGATACATCATAAACAGTAACTATAATATTTGTCTATGAATAGTTTACCTCAATGTTTGCCTATGTTGAAAGAGGGAAGGCAGAGTATACAGATTTGTCATAGGTCATGGATGAGGATTGTGGAATATTGATGAAGCAAATGATATAAACTTGCAGGGTCCCACCTTAGAGAAATAATTATAGATAACTAATAGCAGCAGAAAAAGGGAGGATTAGTCTCTCCCAGGATTAAGCTCCATAGTTTTCTACCCAACACAAAGTGGTCAGCATTGAAACAATATACACAAAAATTGACTCATATATATATATATATATATATATATATGTCCATAATAATCAAAGAAAAAGAGGCTATCAACTTGAGTGGCAGGGGACATGGATGGAGTTGAGAGAGAGACTTGGAAAGGAGTGGAGAGAGAAAAGAGAAAAGAGAAAAGTGATATAATTAAATTTTAATAAAAATCTTTAAAAATAAACATTTTTCAAGATTATAAGATATAAAACATTTATTAAAATGATGGCAATTAAAAGAAAAGATGAAATAAATTATAAGTAAATATTTTCTCAACTATATAAATTATTTCAATATTGTATTCAATGTGCAAAATAGATCATGCTTCAATGAAGATAATATTCCATAACAATACCCAAATAAAATGAAGAAGGTAAAAGAGAAAATAATTTTAACAATGCTGAAATGCTCCTATATTTAACAGCTTTATGGACTTCAGTATATTAATGAATACTTGATGTAATTATCAGAGGCTTGAAATAATCAATTCAGAGTCAAAGTATACATGCAGAAAATGAGCAGCAATGGTACTAGGGATTAGAGAAGCTCTTGACATATTTTCTATTCATTGAAAATAAATGAAATTTGAAAATATAAAATACAAAATCTAGTAGGGGTGGGTACTTTGGGCCTTATCTATGCTGTGTGGTTTCTTTTAAAGTGTTTCATAAGAAACAATGTTAAAAATAGATACTTAACAGACATACAGAAAGCACTAATGCTTCTTTTTGAAATTCTGTCACATTCACTACTTATATAACTCCCTTCAAAACAAATCTTAACTCCTTCAGGAAAGGGCATAAACACATCTCATGGAAAATTTTATTTCTAGGAAACAAGATACATTGCCAAATAATAGAAAATTATTCTCTTAGAGAAGAACCTCTAAGACAAGGTGGCAGCTGAGTAGCCAGCTATTTGTTTTCTAACCCTTTTNGAGATTGCAGCAGACATCTATTTTTTAGAGAACAAAAATTTAGCCATTTTTGTGTGTTGCAACCCAGGGAATAAACAGCAGTGGAAGTGATCCATGGGACCCATTTTAGGAGATAGGCTGTGACTGCAATTAGGTTGAAATGGTTTCATATCAGGCCAAGTGTGAAGATACCAGATAAGTGTTTACATTCTCTCACTTTTTAAGTTTGACACTTTGAAATTTGAAGAGAGTAGGAGAAAAAAATATATAAAATGAAATAGTTACTTACCAGGTATTTTTTTTTACTTCTTTTCTCTACTAAAGTCCAAAAGTGACTTTGTACACATGATGCAAATAATAAACCATTTTATACAAAGTAAGATAATTTAAGTTAAAGGTTTGCAATTGCACACACACACACACACACACACATACACACACATGAACAAACACATATATATGCATACACAATTTATAAAATCATATATATCCTTCATATACATGGATTATCACATATATACATCATCTTATAAAATTTGCTCTAAATATCCTCACAAAGTGGCTACATATAGTTTGAATAAAGAAAAGAATTTGGAAAATAGAATGTCTCCCCTACAATATGTAACATAATTTTGACAGAGTTTATTAATAAAATCTAACTTCCCTATATTCTTGATCAATAAGTTCAGGAATTTTTGTTATAACATTATTATATTTAAATATGAATTTGGATTATGTTGTTGGCTGTTTTTGCTCTCTTTATTAGCCTTTTGCTCTTTCTTCCTTTTCCCAGCTTTCTCCTTCTCTTTATTCTCTATGCCTGACAGCCTAGCTTACCCTTTCTTCTGCCTCGCTATTGGCCATTCAGCTCTTTATTAGACCATCAGGTGTTTTAGGCAGGCAAAGTAACACAGCTTCATGAAGTTAAACAAATACAACATAAAATAATGCAACACATTTTTCCATCATTAAAAAATTTTCTGCAGCATAAACAAATGTAACACATCTTAAAATAATATTCTACAACATTTTCCCCATTCTGTCTAAATAAAAAGGTTTTTAACTTTAACATAGTAAAACTATACACAACAAAAACAATTATCAAGTAACAATTACATTTACAGTATTCTGTCCATTTGTAGTTAGCATATTCAGAGAAAATAATACATTATCTATCCTATTTTAGTGAATCCAAATTTCACACCTAATTTACTTTCTATCATAACTAAGGAAAACTACAACTATATCTATCTAGTCTTCAACTCCATCAAAGACCCAGAATGATGTAATATTATCTAACAACACAGACATTTGGCTGCCTGGACAGTCAGCCAAAGTTCCTCTGCAGCATTGGGGCATCAATCTTCAGCCTTACAGGTCTAGAGTATCTGGCTGACTTTTCAGTGAAACTAGAAATTTGAAGAACTGTCCTGTGTTGTATTCACAAAGTTGTCAGTTCTTCTTTGTGTCCTGCAGAATACCTGGCAGACCCTTCTATGAAGCAGGAATTTTGAAAGACTGCCCTGCCTTGTTTTAGCAAATTTCAGCAGTCACTTTCCTGTGGGTCCTGTATATCCAGTCTGCACAGCACATTGTCAATAGTCAAAGGCAAGAGCAGTTTCTTTGTCCAGTGGCTAACCTTACCACAATGAAAGCAAACTCCATAAAGGAGTTTCTTCAATGTCCATCATTTCTGAAGTAAATTGGTGCTGCCAGGAGCAGATGTGTCTCATTATCATGAAAAGCTTTAAGTTAAAACCATTTTAAATGCTGTATTCTATAGATCTTTGAAGTGTTTAAAGACCATTTAACCTAAAATATACCTATGTAACCTTGAAAACATACCTAATGTGACAAGATTAATTATTATACATTAGCTACTAACCTCATTTCTTTCTTTTTTTATTTTTATTTATTCATTTTTCTTTTTCAAGACAGGGTTTCTCTGTGTAGGTTTGCGCCTTTTCCTGGAACCCTCTTTTTGTGAGCACTGTCCTTATGTTGAACCATTCTTGCATCCCTGGGATGAAGCCTACTTGGTCATGGTGGATAATTTTTTTGATGTGTTCTTTGATTCAGTTTGCTAATATTTTATTGAGTATTTTTGCATCAATGTTCATGAGGGAGATTGGTCTGTAATTCTCTTTCTTTGTTGCATTTTTGTGTGGNTTGGGTATCAGGGTGACTGTAGCCTCATAAAAAGAGTTTGGTAATGTTCCTTCTGTTTCTATTGTGTGGAACAATTTGAAGAGTATTAGAATTAGGTCGTCTTTGAAGATCTGGTAGAATTCTGTGCTGAAACCATCTGGTCCTGGGCTTTTTTTGGTTGGGAGACTGGGGGCCCTCTATGAGCAAGAGACTATGAGATCATAATGGGAGGGTTTGCAGAGATGGCCAGCCAAACTAGTGGAGACGCATGAACTATGGATCCATGGCTGAAAAGCCCCCATGGGCCCTCATTCAGAGACAGATGGAAGCAGATTCAGAGATTCACGGCCAGGCGCCAGGCAGAGCTTCAGGAATTCAACTGATGGGATAGAGGAGAGGTTCTATGAACAAGGGACATTGAGATCATGAAGCCAGCCAANCTGGTGGAAATNNATGANCTGTGGACCAATAACNGTGGAGNCCNCCNTGGTNCTGAACTGGGCCCTCTGGAGGCTTGAGACAGTTGTTTGGCTTGAAGTATTTGAGAGCCCCCAGGCGGTGGGATCAGTATCTGTCCCTCGTGCAAGGGCTGACTCTTTGGAGCCCAGTGCCTGTGGCGGGACACCTGGTGCAGTCTCGGTGCAGGGAGGAGGGTCTTGTCCTGCCTTGGTTGAGAGTGCCAGGCTCTGGGGACTCTCCATGGGAGACCTTGTTTTGGAGGAGGTGGGAGTAGGGGTGGGTTGAGGGGGGGAGCTGGCGGGAGGAGGGAGGAGAGGGGGATCTGAGGTTGGTATGTAAAAGGAGTGGAGGATCTTTTTAATAATAATAATAATAATAATAATAATAAGCTTAAAATGTTCATTCATTAAAAAAAGAGAGGAGAGGGAAAGGGAGGAAAGAGGAAAAGTGAGAAATATATTTAAACTGGAGTTACTCTACATGAGGTTAATCTACATACTTCTCCCAGAAGTCGTAGGCTGCCAAACAGAATGCCCAATGACATATCTGAATTACCTCACTTTCAATTGTGTGTTAAGGGGGTCCTATTGCTCCTGGATACCCACCAAGCCTTGATGGAAATCTTGTTGATGAAAAAACTATATGTTTTCATCACATGTCTTGGAGAAATCAAGTTGATGTAGGAGCTTCTTATCTGTTCTCTCATAGTACTGGAAGGTGCTACATGGGCCCATGGAAGAGAAAATATATCAACAGACTTGCCAAGCTTTGAATGCTGTGACCTAAAGTGGCCTGGCAAGATAGACCATTTTGTGCAATAGTACATGAATATTATAAAGGTACCCAACCTCTTTCCAGTTAGAATTAAACCCCGATATACAGAAGGAAACTGTATATGCCAGCTATACTCATGCCAGCTATCAATCTGGTAGCTGAGAGCTCATAGATCCTTTTGTTTGTTTGTTTGTTTTTGTTTTTCGAGACAGGGTTTTGAATTAGAATTCCAGTTAGAATTAAACCCTGATATACAGAAGGAAACTNTATATGCCAGCTATACTCATGCCAGCTATCAATCTGGTAGCTGAGAGCTCATAGATCCTTTTGTTTGTTTGTTTGTTTTTGTTTTTCGAGACAGGGTTTCTCTGTAGCTTTGGTGCCTTTCCTGGAACTCACTCAGTAGGCCAGGCTGGCCTCGAACTCACAGAGATCCGCCTGCCTCTGCCTCCTAAGTGTGGGATTAAAGGCGTGCGCCACCACCACCCAGCTAGCTCATAGATCTTTAAGCAACATATTGCTACAACTCTCCAAAGTGACATAATATCAAATACCTCTACATTTATATTTCTATACCCATAAATTATTAAACACTCTTGACACTCATTAGAGTAGATTCTTTGTTCAATGTCATTTGTATGGTAGTGTGTACACTACCCAAAAGAAAAACATAAACATCAACCCAGCCACAAAACCTTTGATCTACACTGTTTTGTGTAAACAAAACACTGTTTTGTCTCTAAATATGATAGAGCACTGGTGGCACAAGCTTGTGGGAGTAATTAACCAATGTCTGATTTCACTTAAGCATCAACACTGCTTGGGTGATGAAGAACCAGAGACTAGATAGCCCAGGAACCTAGGGTAAAACAAAATACTATTAGGTTTTCAAAAAGGTTGATTATTTTTATATGTTCACTTTCTTTTTATCCCACTACATTCAGGAAGAGATTATCAGATGAAAGTTTACCTGACCAGTCTTTTGGGACTTTTTAGTATATTATCTGGAGCAAGTTAACCTCTTATTATATTCCATCATTAAATAGCTTTCATTTGTAGCTACTTTTTCAAGGCTCACAATGAAGAGAAGTAGAGATAGTGAGTATCCCATATCTTTCTTGATTTGGGGGAATATGTTTCCAATTGTCCACTTTTATTAAAATATTGGCTACAAGTNTGTCTTATATAGCCTTTACTACATCGAGATATAAGTAATATCAGTTCCACATTTCTTCAGGGCTTTTATTATGAAAGGCTTTCCCAATTTCAAGTCACTTCCACTATGTACTGAGATGACCAAATGTTTCTGTCTTTGTATCCACTTATAGTTGTCCATGGTCATAAACAAGAGGCAACAGTAGGGACTCTTTGATATTATTTATTATAAAGATATTTGTTAAAGTACTTTGTATATGCATGTTTTTAATAGCTTGACACATACAAATTATTAAATGTTATTTTTTTCATGGTAACTTTTCCTCAACTAAGATGTTCCTGGGGAAGCGCAAGTTTGAAGCAAGTGGAAAGTTATTACATTCAACATTTCTAGAAGTGTCTTAGCCTAAATACCAACAAAATGAGCTAATCCAAGGGCTGAAAACAGACAGACAGACAGACAGACAGACACACACACACACACACACACACACACACACACACAAATACATCATATGGCTGAGAAATGTGGCTACACACTAGACCGGTGGGGAACCCTGAGCCCCAGAATGACTACCTGCCTTTGAACTCCTCTTTGACATATGTAATCTGCTTCCTGGATATGATATAAAAGGCAAATATTTGTAGAATGTTAATCCACTGTCTTCTCATATTACCAGCTTTCTGAATAAAGCAAAACGTAATAAATTCATGCCTCTGCTCACTGACCTCCACTGGGACAGGAATCAGGAGCTCTGGTATGCTGGTTACACTTTACATTTATTGACTCACCTTTGTTTAGCCAGCCATGCATCCATCCCTGGGATGAAATCAATGTGGTTCTGTTGCATGATATTAATGAGTGTTCAATTTAGTTTTCAATATTTCTTGATAAATTTTGTGTCTTTGTTCTCGGGGGAAACTGAGCAATAGTTTTCTTTTGTGTTTGGTCTACATCTAACTTTGGTGTGAAATTAATGCTGGTTTTTCACAATGAGTTTGTAGTACTATATACCTTTATTGTGAAATAGTTTAAAAGTATTGGTGTGAGCTTTTAAGTGTTTGGTATAATTCATCAGTGAATCTGTCTGTTTCTGGACTTTTATTATGAGGGCATTTAAAATATTGTTTCAATTTTGTTGCTTGCCATCTCTTTCTTTCAGCTATATTTATCTTCTGGATTTGACTTTGGTAGTCAATAAGAGTTTAGGAAATTATATATTTTCCATATTCTTGAAATATAAGTTTTCAAATTTTCTCCAAATATGCTAGGGCTTCACTGTAGTCTGTTGTAATCCCTGTTTTAATTTTATTAATTTGAGTAATCCTACTTTGCTTGGACTAATTGAGCTAGAGTATATTAATACTGCTTTTCTTTTAAAAGAAATGCTTTTGAATCTACATTTTTAAATTTTAATTATCAATCTATTAATTTCTTCTTTAATACTTCATTCCTTCTTCTAAAGTAGAGTTTGGCTTGCTTTTATTTCCTACAACTTTGAGGTACATTATTTAAATTATTTTTTTGTGATCTGTCTTATGTGTTTTTCTGTAAGCACTTGAAGGTATAAACTTTCATTCTGGAAGAATCATTGCTGTCTTAGTGATCGTTCAACTCTATTTGAGGAGCTTCTGTAAATCTATGGATGTTAATTTCTAACCTTACTTCACTATTAACTGGTAAGACATAAAGTGCAGTTCCATGTCTTTCCAATCTGTTAATGCTTACTTTGTTGCTAAAATGTGACAAACTTTATGTTAAATTCCACAAGATGGCTTGGGATTATGTGCCTCCTTACCTGTTGGATAGAGTAATCTGAAATTAACTGTTAAATACAATGATGATATAGTTATTGAATTTCTGTGTTGATTTCTAGTTCAGAAAACCTATCTAAAAATGAAACCAAATTGAAATCATTTATAAATAATTGAAATCATTTTAATAAGGATATGTCTTACTTTTAATGCCTTTTAGTTTTTTAAAATAAATATTGTAGCCAAATACTTGATTCATTTACATTTTGATTACTTTTGTTTTATTTGCTGTGTTTTGATATTTCTGTCTTATTGGGTTTTTGCCTGTTTGTTTAGATTTTCATTTTGTCTTTTTGTGGGTTTTTGTTCCTTGCTTGTTTTTGTTTTTGTTTCTGGCTTTTAGTTTTGAGGTAGAGATAGATGATAGATAGATAGATAGATAGATAGATAGATAGATAGATAGATAGATAGCAGAAAATAAAGTTGGGTGGNTATGGAACTTGGAGTGACCTAGGAATTGAGTGGGAGGAAAACATGAAAATAATATATTGTACAAAAAGTTATTTAGAAAAGAATTTCTGGGATAAATTTTCTTATATTAATATGTGGTGGCCTTCTTTATCTGAAAGGACTAGTTTAGTAGCAGTCTACTTTATCAGGTGTCTAGCTAACTATGACACCTAAGATTGCATCTTTTCAGCATCTACTGGCTTTTAGAATTGATTACAAAGATCTCATGCTGTTTTGATATGTATTTCTTTGTCAGTGCTCTGGTGTTGTAGAATATTTGTTTAACTATGCAAATATGTGTTGCATTTGTTTAACTACATAAAGATGTGTTGCATTTTACGTTGCTTGCCTAAGGCATCTTATTGGTCTAATAAAATGCTTAACAGGCAATAGCAAGGGCAGAGGTACAGATGACTTCCAGGCAGGGGGTGTAAGTAGGAGGAGGGGGGAGGGATTTAGGCTTGGAGGAAGAAAGAAGAACTCCAGGGAGATGTCAGGGGCCAGCCAGACAGATACAGAGGAAGAAAGGGAGCAGTACATACAGAANGAAAGAAAGGTAAAAACNCCAAGACAAAACACAGATGTATGGAAACAGGTTAAGTTAAGTTAAAAGAGCTAGTGGGAAAAGCCTAAGCTAAGGCCGAGCATTCATAATTAATAAGTCTCTGTGTCTTTATTTAAGAGCTGGTTGGTGGCCCAAAGAAAATGTCAATTATAAATGTTGCCCAGACAGGGTACTGCAACCCTAATTCTGTTGTTCCCTTAACCCTCTAGGGTCCCTAACCCAAATCAATCCAACCAGTCCTGGGTACTAGCTACACAATGTGGGAGTGGCTCCTCCTGCGAAGAGGGGACATGTATAGCAAGTGCCAGAAAACTTGGCTCAGGGTCAACCCCATCCCTGTCAGCTGTACTCCAGCCCATGCCCAGGTCCTCCAGCTCAGTTCTAAGGCATACCACCTACTTGGTAGGTATGACAGTACATCTCTTCAGGATGTAAGCCAGGTAGGTGGGTGCCCTGGCATGACAGCCCCACAGAGGGGCAACAGCAACTAGCCAATCTCCACTGACAACCCAGGGCAGAGACTGCCTTCTCAGCCCATCCTACTCCTAGCAAAGGAAGAGAGGCACAAGATTAGGGTTTTTCCTCAGAGCCCCAAACCACAAGTACAGAATAAATAACTTAAAAGCCGCAAGGGAGGGGAACAGGGCAGGCTTTAGAGGCGGGAGCATTGAGAGGAACCAAAGCTGGTCAAGGTGAAGGCATGGCAAGTAACAGCTGGGAACTCAGGCTGCCCCAGCAGGGAAGGGTTAGGGGGCAGGATGGGAGGGAGAACATGGGGCCACCCCAGGAGGGTGATGCTGGGCCCCTTCCTGGGGCAGGGAATGAGGTAAGAAACATTTCAAATAAAGCAGCACCATCCCTCTCACCTGGGCTGTCCTCACAGCCCTGGGGCAGGGAGGGCAGGGGGCCACTCTAATACAGGCTCCCTCTTCCTACCCTCCTTTTCCCATTCCTTGAAGCTGGAGAGGCTGGAGACCCTTTCCTGGCACCCAACAACAAGAGGACAGCTTCTGCTGCCAAGGAGGCCCATGGGGACTGAGGGAAAGGGCTGCCCCTGTGAGGCAGTTCTGGAAGCCCACCTCAGCAGACAGCACTCTGCCTGCCGATCCCCGGGGACTGGGGACATCTGATAGGACTCTGCACACAGATAGGACACACAGGCCCTTTCCCTCAGCTCCAAGCACCGGACCCATTCACATTGCTGAGGGCAGCAAGGGGAGTCCCCNCTCTGGGCCCAGCTTCCAAACCAAAGCCGCCCGGGTAGCCACACTGCCCCTCGGTAGAACTTAGTCCAGTTTCTGGGGTGGGGAGCAGGCAGTGCCCTGGCATAGTGCCCAGGTCAAGCCCTCAGCCTAGCTGGACATCCAGTAACTCACAGAACAATAATAATAAAAAAATGTTGCCCAACCNGGGACCCAAATATCAACATAGGGCCTGAGAGAGCAGAAAAAAAGAAGCAGCTGCTTTAAGAGGTGCTGCTATGCAGTAGAACACTTGGGCAGCTGGCTTGCTAAGTAGAAACAGTAAGCTAAGTAAAAATGCCTGCCATAGTGCGGGCATNAACTTCCTAGAGCGGGGTTGGATAAACACAGATCCTGGTTAAATGCAGCTCTTGACTAGGCCCTCAGGCTTAGGGCTTGGCTTTCACGGACTGAGGAGGGGCAGAGCCAACCTGCAAGGCCACACAGCAGAGGGCCGAGCTTCTGCTTAGCAGTTTAAGATTTGGCGCACTTTGTCAGAGATTGCTAGAGGTGCACAGTAAAACAGGTCCATAAAATTTTAAAGGGGTTACAGTGTGTGTAGGTGCTTCTGAAAGAAAAGAAAATGTATATAGACAGTCATAGGAAAAATAAATAGTTTAAAAATAATTAAGTAAAGTCTTTAAAGAAACAGTAAAGTAATATAAAAAGAATAAGCCATGTAATTTGGGGAAATACACAGGGAGTCTGGATCCTGTATGGCGTTTTGTTGACTTTAAATTTTTTTTGAATGTTGTTGAGAGATATGGTATTTATAAAAGAAACTGCTGAATTAAACCAGCCTAGATACTTTAGGGAAGTATTAACTTTAAAATGAAATTTAGAATCTATATTGCACTGGGTGAGAGGTCATTCTTTTGTTTCCACAGGATATGAAAACCTGTAGATTCCTTCAAATAGAGACCAGATTTGATTGGGGGAGACCCCCTGAAAAGTTTGGCCATAGTATAAAGACTTAAACCTAGAAAAACTACAAGATATGTGATATCTGTTGATCCCTTGACATGGGAACAGTTCTGAGACTGGGTGAGACATGATAAGTCTTGTTGGTTACAGAATTCTTATGACTTATTTTTACATGTCATCTTTTCATATGACATGGGTAGAGCTTTGGTTATACAGTCCTGTGGTGATTATATTATGTCCCCCAAAATATTGTGTACCCTAATAAAACTTATTTGGGGTCAGAGAACAGAACCTGTCTCTTATACACATCTAGATGTGTATAAGAGGCCACACTGAAAACAGCCAGGCATGGTGGCACACACCTTTAATTCCAGCACCTGAGATCTCATGTCTTTGCTTGAGAAAGACACATGCCTTTAATCCTAGAAAGTAGTGGCAGGAAGCAGAAAGGTATATAAGGTGTGGAAACCAGAAGCTAGAAGGCCTCTTAAGCTTTCAGGCTTTGAACAGAGTTGAGCTGAGATTCATTCGGGAGAGGACTCAGAAGCCTGCAGTCTGAGGAAACAAGATCAGCTGAGGAGTTGGCAAGGTGAGGAGGTTGGCTGTGGCTTGTTCTGTTTCTCTGACCTTTCAGACTTTATCCCAATACTTGGCCTGGTGTTTTCAATTAATAAGACTGTTTAAGATTCACTTTACGTCCAAACAAACTTATAAGGTTGACATATGTCATTCACCTCCTCATACACAAAACAAAAAAATATATCTTTGGCTGGCTTGTGTACAACACACAATCCTTACTTTTGTTAATGAAGGTATATATGTTAATTTTGAATGTTTGTGTGTTTTTAGAGCAAAACACCAATGAAAATTGTTGGCCCATGTGATCTATCCTTTCAGAGTGCCTCTGTTGCATTTTCCTCAGAGTTCTGCATTCAGAACAACTTCAAAGCTGCTAGCTGAAATAGTCCAGCCTCATAGACTATTATTCTAGAACTTCGGATAAGCTTTGCACTTTCCCATTACACAAAGACTGGACAAGAAAAGTTATAGCTAGTTTTCTTAGGACTTGACCATTATTTCAGTTTTTCAGGGTCCTCATAGGTGCCATCACCTCCAGACAACATGAAGCAGAGTAGAGAATACAACACCCACATTCCCAAGAGACAGGTGAGTGGTTTTTGATCATTTGGTGGGTTATGGATATTTGTCATCATTTAGTAGGAATGTAGAAATAGAAGATAAAAAGACAACTATTTATCTCAAATATTTTTCATTGGTATGGAATTTTGTATATTATACAAATTTAAGGTTGTTTTGTTATGTCATATATATGTTTCTACTCTTGTTTAACATATTGTTCCTATNCAGGTCACTTAAAATGTAAAATAAAGGTCTACTCCTTGAAAGCTATTATTACAAACTGTTTAGGATATTTACAAAATGCAGGTTAGTAGTTAGTCATCTATAACAATCAAATTTGTAGTCATGTTAGGTATGCTTTCAAGGTTAAACAGATATATTTTAGGTAGACTGATGATCTGCAAATGCTTCAGAGATCTACAGAATATGGTGTTTAAGATGTTTAATAACCTAAGGGTTTTCATAACAGTGAGACCGGTCTGCTCCTGACCGTAACAATCTGCTTCATGAAANAGTGATGGACATTGAAGCACCTCCATATGGACTTTGCTTTTATTGTGCCAAAGCTAGCAATTTGGGCAAGAAACTGCCCTTGCCTCAACTGCTGACAGTATATTGTACAAACTAGACAAGCAGGACACAAAGGAAAAAGACTGCCAAACTCTGCCAAAACAAGGTGGGACAGTCCTTCAAAAATTCTGCTTCAAAAAAAGTCTGTCAAATATCCTAGGCCTGTAGGCTGATGATGGATGCTCCAATGTTGAGAAGAAGCTTGAGTGACTGTCCAGTCAGCTAGATGTCTTTTTGATTTCTATGGTTTTGGAAGTTGCTTGCTATGCACTTCCTGTTTACTGGGGTAATATTATAACCTTCTCAGGTCTTGATGAAATTGTTATAGTTATAGTTTTNCTTGTTACCAAGTTCAGAAAAGAAACTTACATAAGAAATATAACATTTATAAAGTTGAGAAACATAAAAGCTTAAATTGCTTATCTAAGAAAATGTTTTAAGGTCTAAAAAGATAATTTATGTTTGGTAATACAAGTTATGATAGAAAGTAAGTTAGATACACAACTTTGAACTCACCAAGATAAGATAAATAATGGAATATTTTCTTTGAATTTGACAAATACAAATGGATTGGATATTGTAAATGCAACTCTTACTTGGTAATTTTTCTTATTGTATATAGTCTTACTANGCTAAAGCTAAAACCTTTCTTTTTATTTAGACAAAAAGGGGAAATGTCACAGAATATTTGTTCAACTATGAAAAGATATGTTACATTTACTTAACTATGTAAAGATGAACTTCATTTTACATGGCCTGCATAAGGCACCTGATTGGTCTAATAAAAAGCAGAATGGCCAATAGGGAGGTCCAAGGTATATTTGGGACTTTTGGCAGGAAAAATAACTAGGAGGAGGAATTTAGGCTTGGGGGAAAAAAGAAAAAGAGACAACATGGAGATGCCAGGGGCCAGCCAGCCAGACACTGAGGAAGCAAGAAAGTAGGACATACAGAATGAAAGAAAGGCAAAAAGCACCAAGGCAAAATGTAGATGAAGATATACAGGTTAAATTAAGTTAAAAGAGACCTAGTGAGACAAGCCTAAGCTAAGGCTAAGCATTCATAATTAATAATAAGTCTCTGTGCCTTTATTTGGGAGCTGGTTGATGTCTCAAAGAAAATTCTAACTACATTCTGGTCTGTAGTTTTTACACCTTTTATTACTGATTCTTGTATTGTTAACATATTGACTAATATGTTTTGGAGTTCTCTGGTTATTTCTACTGGATGTTCTAGGTAATTATTATATTGGGTGTTCATTTCTTTTCTTAGCCTTGGTACATTTTCTGCTAAAATTTCATTGAGTAAATTATCTATGTTTAGTGGCTGAAGAGATGGCTCAGAGATTAAGAAGAGTCACTGCTGCAGAAGACTCAAGTTTTGCTCCAAGCACCCACGTTAGTTCTCTCATAACAACCTGAAACTACATCACTATGGTGCTTCAAACCCTCTAGCCTCAATGCACATACACTTATGTACACATACCGAGACAGACTGACATGTGTACACATGGTTAAAAATTAAAAAAAAAAATGTTGCCTACGATTGTATACTTTGCTTACTTCTACCGTGCATATTTTTGGATTGACCTCTTCAAAACTCAAGGCTTATGAATCGTTTTATAATGATCATTTAATTAATTATTTGAGTTTCTATGTATCCAAATGTATTGTTTTATGATTTGTCCTTTTTTATTGTGATACCTCTCAGTCACCAGATAATACAGAGGAAACTTTTAATCCATTGTCTTATCCACAGTTCAAGATTCAGTTCATTAAGTAAACAATTATGAAACAGAATGGAAGACATACCAGTTTCCTTTAATGTTTTCAGCATTTCAATAGATGATATCATTGCTGCCTTTAGGATCAAAGTAGAAAAATTGCAAGTTTTTTTCTCTTATTATACACATACATCTCATCAAGACTGTGTATACATTTTAATGAGGAAAACAATATCAACTGCAAAAAAATTTCCACTTTCCATTATCATAATCTTAGGAACAGAAGGTGCTTTATTCCCTGGAGTAAAGCACCAATTTCTTAACAAGTTCATTATTTTTATCACTTCTGTTAATGAACTCATATTAGACCAACCAGAGTTATTTCTTAATATAAACCTGGATAAGTCACTTTCTGCTTAAATTTTATACATTTGTTGGTTATACTTGGATTAATTCAATGGATGGGGCTATAAATCCTNATAAAGTTAGTCATTGATTATCTATCTTGACTANTTGATTATGGGGAATAAATTCAACTGTTCATCTATTGAGAATTTCTGGTAATTTTCTGAAGAACATGGCAATTTAGAGCTTCAGAACTATTGCATATTTCTTTCTTTCTTTTTCTTTTTTTTTTTGACCATTTCCTGTACATTAAGGCTCTATAATATCCTTTTGGTCCTAGTAATAATGATACCTTCTCAATCATACTCATTTTTTACACATTTTCTGTGATATCCTTCTTACAACTTGCAGGCATATAATGAGTCTGCTTGCCTGTTTTGTCCTTGTCATCATCATCTTTTCCAGTGACATTCTTCAACAGGGAGGCTGAGGCCATTTTTCTCTTACTTGTGACGATGCCTCTGCCTCTGCCTTATAAAACAATCTGTGGCATCAGAGTTTAGTATTATCAGTGTTCAGTGATTAGAATAGTTACTCCGTACCTTGTTGTTTGAGTTAATTATCTGATGTTTTTGTTAAAATTATAAGATTATCTAATACTGTGTATGATATTTATAGCTAAATATAATCATATGAAATGCGAACTACAATTAGGGAACTTAAGAGGAGTAACTCTAATTGGAGACCATGTAAAGAATGTGTATGATGTGTAAGTATCTGAAAATTGAAGATGTTTTAATTTATCTTTTCCTACACATTGATTATATACAATCAATGCTTANCCTTGGTAAACTCTTTATCTGATGAGTGTTTAAGGAATACAAAGTAGTTTTGCTAAGGTACAGAGGGGTTTTTCAGCAATTAGCCAGCATCTCTTTAGCATTGATAGTAACTTACTTGTCTTGTTTTCCATTCACTACCACTTGCTTCCTTTTCTCTCCCTTCCCCAAACACAAATATTAATCAGCCCAAAAAATGTCACCACAAGGTTGGCAAACAGCAGTAATCAAGAGAAGCCTCATTATTAATGCTCCAAAATCACCTGTCTGTTGAAGTTTAATCAAATTACCCTTCCTCCAATAATCAAGAGATTAGTGCATGTTTTGGTTTGACAGTTGTTTTATAATATCCATGATTTATAGTTATATTTGTGCTTTCCCCATGTCATTTCATTACTCTCACTTATCTAAAATATATATTTCTGATATTCTACTTTCTACCGTGTGTTTTGTTTTATATACATGACATGAAACTCTTGATGGTACAGATTTTGATGGCATTTACAACTGTCCATAAAACTAACACTGGATTTTATTTGCCAACACCACCAAGGCTGAATACAGATGATTCAAGACCATATGGAATTCATGAAGTATTGCTTTGTCAAGTAGGAAAATTATAATTAAAATTTATGTTCATCACACATGTTGAACAAGCACTCCACCTCTGNTCTGTATTCACNCCCTAGTCCTCTTATTTAATTATTATCCCTAGATTAATTTTATCCTAAGGAATTACATACACTAGTAGCTAAAATCAGCAATTTAAAAACATCCATTTGTTTCAACTTTATTATTGAAGAAACATTTGGGAGTGTCCTACTCCACTTGTACTCTAAATCTGACTCACAGTCATCACTGGTGAGACAAAACTTCTCAAAGGAAAATGAATCAAAGTGAAAACAAAAAAAAATACTACAAATTCAGAGAGCTTAATATCAAGGCTCTTTCACAGTTTTTATGTTCTTCATAAACTATCAATCTGATATAGTCCAAATAGTAAGAGAAATAAAAACTTCATCTTGCTTGTTCTGACTCAAGCTAAACTATACAAAATACAAAAATTGTCACAAAGTCTTCCAATAGTAGATAATATCTGGACTTTTCATCTATATAATCCAGTTCT
>LZPO01009074.1:0-30444 GCA_001675575.1 Neotoma lepida
GTGGGGTCATTTTGAGGTGAACTGCTGAGTTGAACCTGGTAGTAAGCAGACTAATTAAAGAAGGGAAAAATGCTTTCTGTCATTAAGTTCTTACTTCCCGGGCTGAGCAGTTCCTCCCCTGCTCACTGGCTAACGCTATCTTGCTCAGTTCTTGCTTTTTGCTCCCATTTCACCATAAGAACATAACTTTTTTCTGCTTGGCTTCTTCAAATTGATTGTATTTTAAATAGATGATTATATTAGACATTCAAGGGTTGAGGATTAAAGACTTTTTACACTGCAATGGACTATTCTTGAAAACAGAGTTAGGTGTCTCTGAAGGGTACAATTATTTCTCCATTAATTGTCATTCTGTGAATCTTTATGCTCTCTTGTTGTCCAGGGAAGTTCAAATCAACTGAATTTCTTATATAGTTTGCTTCATCGTCTTCAACATTAGTTAAATATAATGGTATTAAAATACTCTAACTCCTGATTCAGAATATTCTCTAACATGAGAGATAAAAATTGAATAAGCCAATTACAGGAAAATGGAATTGTGTAATTAAGAACATTCATGATGGTTTTACTAAACAGCGCATTTTCCACTCATTTGTTGATGTTACTGGACACCATCCTGACTTAACAACACAATGGTTCTTTTTAATGCTGTGGATTTCTGGGAAGGTTCCAAAGCAAATGAAATCTTGTTACTTCTGTTCTGGGAATATGACTTGGAAAGCAGCGGACACGGACAGAATCAAGGAGGGCATGCTGAAGATTGGGTTTACCCTGAAATCTGATGGGCTGTCTCAGAGCTGATCATAACATGACATAGTCAGTTCATCTTAATGTTTCCTCTAGTTTTCAGAATCATTTGATTCATGCTAAACAATATTCAAGCAGAGAATTCTGGAAAGAGAGAGTGAAACTAAAGTTTCCCTATAGGTCAACTATTTCATCCACACAAAGAATCTGTGCGTGTGAGTTTATGTAATTATTTAACATAACCATAATAGCTTTAGGAAGAAGAAAGTTAACAATGTCATTACTCTTATTGGCTGACATAATACCGTATCCTCAAAGAAACCAAGGCTTTTCATGGGTTTGACTAGAGTCATTGCTGCCATGGGTTAGCACAGTGGGCTGAACTCATTGTTTCTTGGCTGTCACATTTCAGATTCTCCTTCTAACACATCATCCACTCCGCTGCTCTCTAATGCATTTTGGGGGCATAAATACATATCTGGACAAAAGGAGATGAGCCAGAAGCATCAACTAAGTTCATTAAGAATTGCTGAGCTCTGTGTGAGTCAGGGAACCTTAGACTTGAAGATGGTACACTTTATCAATCCAATGAAAAGCATCTTTACCTTTCAGTGTGTAACTCTAAACTGTGAGTATTTCAGACACCACAGTTTGAAGTCACACATCGCTAATTCAAAAACTGTAAATTTTTTTAGATAAGGGAGAAGTTTCTTTTTATATTCCCTATGGGAAAAACATTACATCCCAATTAGCAGAGCAAAAGTAATTCCCAAAGCAATTCTTAGCGTAAGTGAATGAGCTTCTCTCAAGCACTTGGAAGCATACGTTTATTTATAAGAAAAAGATATGTTTTCTTGCAGGACACAAATCATCTACCAACTCTGCTCGTTTGAAAGCAGCAGCACTGCATTAAGTTTTAAAGATCCTATAATTTAAAAATTTCTAAATGGTTAACAAATGGATGAACTCTTACTGAGCCTTGCATATGTTTCATAAATGGAATGTGTGCACACTGTCCATAATTTCCAGCTGGCTTCTTCTAAAATCACCTCTATCTCAAAATCTTTCATTTCTACTGACCACACTTGGCTATGGTTCGAGTAGGAAATGTCCACTCCCCACTTTTCCCTTTCTCCAAGCTCCTGTCATGAAATTTTGGCCTCTAGTTGGTAGCAGTCTTTTGGGAGGCAAAGAGAAAAAGATGAAAAGATCAATAAGCCAATCACCAAGGACTGTTGATTAAATGATAATCAATGTTCTCAGATAGTATCATTTACTCAGTAGATAGCATCTTGGCCTTCACATTTACTGGTAAGCCTAGAATGATTAGATAGGATTTGGGGGGCATGTAGAGATCTTTGAGCCAAGTCTTAGAAGACAGTCAAGGTTTATAGGCATGTGGAGGAAAGACAATAACTATACTTTAGTGTCATATGACTCCCGGGTTTGAAGGGGCTGAGTGTAGAACCTACTGAGGACAGAGATGAGACAAATTTGCCGGAAGAAGAGGATGAGCTGAAGGGTGAAGGACAAAGAGTGTATCCCTGTGTTACCAGACTACTGACTGGTTGGGGTCACTGGATCTTCTCAGAGATGGAGAGAAAATTTAAGCCTTTAACGAATAAGCATTCTGACATTAAAGGTGGGATAAATAAAATAAGCTGACACATTCTTTTTGCTAAATTAACAAAATTAAACACAGAAGGAAATTGTCTTTATATGCCCATCACATTCTGTATAAAAGAGAATGAATGATTTGAAAGATAGTGATTGCAAAAAAAGACATATAATTATGAGGTTTATCCTGAGCAGTTTTCCCTCGGGTTTTGGATTGTTTTTGTTGTTGTCATTGCCATTTTGAAACAGGGTTTTACCATGTAGCTCTGACTATCCTGGAACTTGCTATATAGACCAGGCTGGCTTTCAACTCACAAAGATCTCCTTGCCCCTGTCTCTCAAGGGCTGCGATTAAAGACATATGCCTTCATGCCTGAAACTTAAATTTACACTTTAAGTGATATATCTAGGTTCTCTTTCAACTCTAGAGTGTGGTTCTAGGGATACAGATATGCAACCATGTAAAAAGTACATCAGTTGAAACAGGGAGAAACTTGGTGGGTCACTAAGTAGTTGCTGGTCACACCATGTGATTTATACAGTAATCTGAATGAACATCTCCTACCTTTTGTCTATTGCATTATAATTTCCACTCATGTTCAGACAATCCCCTTTAGTTTGTAATCTAGCTTGTTTGAATTATTCATGCCTTACTTGAGTTGTGTGGTAACAGAACTCCTTCAAGAAAAGAATGGAATGCCTAACATACTTTTATTAGCTATGAAAATTCTCTTATCACTCTTTGTCAAATGCCACAACCCAGTCATTTAGCAAAACATAAAGATTTATCACCCGATTCCCTATTCACGGCCACTTGGATATTTTGATCTTTAGTTTAATGCCAAGACATGTTGCTTCGTTACATACCACGGCTGAGACATCTGTGCTATGCCTCCTACACATGAGTTTTTTAGGCTGTAAGTCTCCTCTCTGCCATGAAATATGACTGTCATGAACAGTGTTCGGTCTATTTATCTCTGAATCACTGCCCCTCACATTAGAGTTTTCATCAATTGAGAAGGGAAGCACTGAATGGAGCTGAAATGTTGTCAACAGTGAAGGCTGAAGCTGAGCAAAGAAGAGTGTGGGAATGAAACTCGGAAACTCCAAGTGCAGAGCTGTGTGGTAGGTGGTGGCATACTTGGGGACCACCCCTGGTCCTTAGGTCACCTTGGTCATGTGCCATGGGTTCACAAGATGACAAGAATGAGATTTCATTTATTGGTGCAACCAGCTCAAGACCTATTTAGATCAAAATTGCCATTTCATAGATTTACAGTGTAGAGATATTCACACACGCGAGCACACACACACACACACACACACACACACACGATGTCTAGTAAAATACAATCCAGGATTCATGAGAGGCTTGGAATGTATTCCGCTCTACTGGGAATTTTAATGAGTATGTTGCCCCAATTATTTAAGATGAACTTTTAACTATTCAGCTATCTCATGCCCTACTTTTTAATGTGCTGGCTACTGAAATATTTTGTCTTTGGTGTTAATGCCTTACCCCAAATTGAAGTAAATCTGTCTGGGGCTAGGGGTGGGGGCTTTGTGCTGCCTGCCACATTCCCTGGTTGGATGAGATTTGCTGTTAAAGTGGCCCTTCCTCACTTCCATTTTGCCCCAGGGTAGGGAGATGCATACATATTCATCCCTGGTAGGTAAATGCTTACCACTTACCAAATCCAATAAATAAATTCTAAATAAATAAATCTGCAAAACGAAAGCATTTTGAGCTACTTAACCGAGCGCAAATCTAGTCCTTTGTATACATATTTGTACAAAGTGTTGCCTGTAATTTTAAAGATGCTTGCCTCCGGGAGGTTTCGTTTTTCCATTGAAGTCCCCTTGATTTACTGTACGCAATATGTTACAGCTTCCTTATTTGCTCCTTTGGGACAGTTACTGACAGTAAATCTCTATTAAAATATTCTTCCATATGGTTGCATGAAAATTTTATTGCAGTGAGCCTGGGGCTGAAGGTCACAGCTGAGTAGCTGCAGTTAAGTATTGCAGTCTATGGACTCGGAGGTACATCTGTTCTGGGAGCTGGAGGAAAATTAGAATTATACTGTCAATAGCATTTCTCCCAAACTAGTTACATTTGTTTACTGTGGCTGGCTGGGCCTCTTCTTCCATGGCACTTGAAATGCATATGGCCAGGCTCTGAGCCCACATCTTTCAAATTGAAAATTTTAATTCAGAATTTGCGGAACCTGAAGGTCACCCAAGAAGTTCCAAATAGATATTTCATTTATGCTACATAAAAAATTTAATTTTATCTCTACTAATTTGAATCTACTGCCCACTCACATTGGATTTAGCTATGACTCACTGTTTGTTCTACATGCTTTTGGAAAGCATCTCAAACTTAATAAATGATGCCAATGTGTAATTGGTTTAAATCTGCATCTGTAGAGCTAATGAGATGGTACCCAAGCAACAAGTTTTCATTACTTTGTGTCTCTAATAGGAAAGGCAGGTCAATTGCATGGCATTTGGCTGCAATTAGGATGTCATTAGGTCAAGTGTTGGTAGATGATAGCCATCCTTTAAAAAAAAGTTGAGAAAATCAACTTTTCAAAACATAATTCATATATATATGTATCACATATATTTTAGGATTTATAGAGCATTTTGTGATTGTAAAGATCACATTTAACACATAAGAGGTATGGTTAGACAAGTATCAATATTCAGTTTAATTTACTGAAGTAAAAACAATGAAAATTAATATTCAATCATGATCTTGTCTGCTTCTGCCCCACTCTGAGCTTTTAGAAGGCAGAAGCGGGGCACTGAGGCAATAGAAGTGAAATAGGAGGTAGATATTTCATTACAGAGTAATAGTCACATTTATTGAATGCTGACGATTTCCAAAGAAAAAACCCTAACTCTCATCATTCTTATTTTTCTGTTAGTGACACACAGTTATTATCCTCATTTTGCAGGTGGATAAACAAAGGTTGAAAGAGATGGAATAACTCATCCAGTTCTACCTTTAGGAAGGTCTGCTAGTAGTAGGATGACAGCAAGGCCACACGTGTAAGTGGAGCAGTTGAGGCAGAATCAAGGGTCTCGATGGATCCCGAATGGCTTAGGGTACGATGCAAGTTCATTCTTTCTAGGATCGTACTTTTAACACTTGGTTATGAGAACAGATATGGGACAAGCTAAACTTTGAAGGTTCTAATAGTATCTTCAAAAAGTAAAGAGTGAAGTAGAAGACTTTGATTTGGTGGTTTGATATATTTGATAAATTAGACTCTCCCCTGCCCCACCCGAGGGCCCTTCAGAGAGTTAAATGCGTTTCAGAGATGCAGGTTATCAGCAACTAAATTTCAACTTCATTTCCTGGTACTTCTAGTATGTGCCCTCCTACACACACAGAGAGTGAGAGAGAGAGAGAGAGAGAGAGAGAGAGAGAGAGAGATGCTATGTGCTGAGAAGGCCACTGAGAAAGAGAAGAAGTAAATCTGGGAGATGACCTGAGCCACATTCCTCATAGTGCACTAAAAGCCAACTTTTAGGAAGGTCAAATATGAAAGGAAGAATCAGGGGACCAGAGACAGAAGCAGATAAGAAACTCTAAGTATGGAATCAGTACATCAAGAGCAAGAAAAGCCTGTGTGCCATTGCCACAAGAAACCCTAAGGCATCAGTGCCCCAAATGAACAACATTCAGTTGGCTTAAAAGATCAGAGATTTACTTTCTTTGCAAAAGATGTTTATTAGATATTTACTTTGAAATGATTTTAGACTTATCTAGATACTACAAAGAGAGTAGAGTTTTCCCATATATCATACCTTCATCTCCAAGTGTGTTTCTCAAAACCAGGAAACAGATGTTGAGACACTATTTTAAGATGCAGAACATATCTGCATTTCTCTAGAACAATTTTTTTGAAGCATCAATTTCATACCTGCCACAGACTAAGCCAGTACTTGGGGGTATAGCTCCTGATGTCACAGTAGTTCAGCTGACAAAAACTTATAGGCCATCTACACACCATTTCACTGAGTAATTTTTGGAAATACTGTCGGGCCCTAAGTTTCTATGACAAGAGAAGCATCACAAATCTCTGAGCTTCTGTCATTTTACTTAGACATGCAAATAATTCTTTGTATCTTCAATTATAGATTAGGTACAACACAAGATTCTTAGGAACGTATGTTTTATGAGAGAGATAGTATTATGATTTGAATTTGAAATGTCCCTCATAGATTCAATGAACACTGGGATCTTCAGCTGGTGGAACTGTTCTGTGGGGTTCAGAAACCTGTAAAAGATGGGGCCTAAGTGGAGGAATTGGCTTGCTGGGGAGCTTTATGGATCAGAGCACTGCTGGGTCACAGCACTATACTTCCTGGTCTACCAATACGTGAGGAGTCCCAGCCACACGGTTCCATCACCATGGACTCCACCATGCCATCCCTACTGATATGAGCTATTTTCTTCCTAACTCTGAGCCAAAATAAACCTGACTTCCCTTTAGATGCATCTTTTTCTGTTACTTGCTTGCAATGATGAGGCAAGCGATACAGGTAGAAAAGAATTGTAGAGAGAACATAATTTCAACCCTTCCACAGGACATACTTTGTATATTTTAAGGTTATCAGAACTGACAGCAAACATAAAGCAAATCTTTCAATACCTTTTCTGTTTCAGCCATTCTGTAATTAATAATTTAAGTTCTTTTCGCTTTTGATAGTGAATAGAGATCTACTAAGCAGAATTAATTCCTCTGTCAGATTTTATACCATCCTGAGAAAGCTAAAATGTATATTGCTATGTGCTCAAAGTAAAATGTGGGCCATAATATAAGTGGACTCATGGTGGAGGATTGTGTTAGTCTGTCTCTGTGATGAGATGCCTGGGAAAATCAACTCAACAGGAGGAAGGATTCTGTTGACTTAGGGTCTCAGAGATTTCAGACTGAGTTCACTTGGCTCCATTGTTTCTGTGGCAAGGCGGAGCACTGTAGTGGGGAACACGTGTGGAAGCAAAGCTGCCCATCTCATGGTATCCACGAAGCTGGAGTGGGTAGAAGTCTAGGGTCCCACTGTCCCCTTCACAGGCCTGTCCTCGTGACTGTTTCCTCCAACTAGGCATTTACCTTCCAACAGCATGGCCTGCTGGAACCAGCACAACAGCCTCTGTGGAACATTCCAGATTCAAACAAGAAACAAGGAAGCAATTCCTTTCCCTTTGGGGATTGATTTTACTGTGTCATTTTTTTTAAATTTGCATAGATGTGTTTCTTTCCTTCTGATTTCTTTATATCTTAGAAATTATTTCAAATGATTTTATGTATAACTTAAGTGTTGTAAAAAGAAACGTATAAAGTGATTATAGCAATATCCTAGAGAGTTCAAGTTAGTCTCCATGTGTGTTCACTTAAAATTCTATTATTTGGAAGCAGATGCAGAAATACTAAGTGAATGCATGCTTGCTAACCCCATGTGCTTCTACCTACGCACAGGCACCTCTTCTAAGATACAGAAGGAACAGCAGCCAAACTCCCTTCCCACTTAGCTTGCAGCAAAGAACTCCTTGTATTTGCTTATTGAGAAGTAGAAAGATCATTTTAAAGTTAAATTGCCTAGTTAACCCATCTATCATCTGAAAAAAAAAGTAATGAGCTGGAGCCAGAAGCCTATGTCCCTGCCTTTTCCTCCTTCCTCATGGCCAAGATGAAAGACATAAGTCATTTTTCTTGCTGCGTGATCAAACAATAGATTAAGACCTGCAAGGAGTTGGTGATCAATTGTCTGATGATATGTGACAGATCTTGTCAGGTTGAGGAAAGCGGACACCAACCCAAAGGGAGGGAAGGCTCTGAGCTGTGAAGGTGCTTCCCTAAGCGATTGCACGGGAAGCAGAGGGCCCACTCATGTCAATTATCTTCTCCATCAACACCAAACAGGATTTTTTTTGCTGAGGAAGCTGCCAATCATGGCTTGATGTGTGTAAGTTAATACTAATTAGATGCATTTCAGTAATCATTTAACTTTAATTGGTTTTGTATCTTATTTTTCAAAGGAGGAAGGTATAGACTTGTCCTAATATTTTACCAGAATAGCGTTCCACAAGACATGAAATGAATTCCCTCCCACACTCCCTCACATTCTGACAGCCCAATAAAACTAGTGTTAAGTGATTAAAGAATTTTTTTTTTAACAGCAGACATCATGATAAACAGCTGGCAGCCTTGTTGGTAGATCCACCACCTGATGGCTTGCCCCGGGATCCAGACAAAGTCTGCAGCCCTGGTTTAGTTGGCAGGATTCATACTTAACATCAGACCTCCTTGGAGAAGAACCAAAGAGAAACACAATGAAGACCTTTTGTTCATAGCAGCCTCAGGCTGGCACTTTAACATCCCCTCACCTCTCACTGATCCCACCCTGAGAACCTGAGGGATGCACACACCCACAGTGCTGAACATATTTTGGGAGATCAGGGAGGGAGGAAATTGAGTTTGGGCGTTTTGGTTTTTAATTTCGTTTTGTAGTTTCTACTTAGTCCGAAGCTTAGGAAGGAAGCTTTACTCTTACACAAGACCAAAGACAAGATAGATCTAGGCTTCCGACTTTTAATACAAAGGGAGAATAATCTGTCTGCTCAGCATTTTCTTCCAGTGTTGCTGTAAAGGAGACACTGAGCCGAGGCAATTACTCCAAGCCAGCTCCAGTGTGAGAGACATTTACATTTGGTGTTTCTGAAGCAAGAGGTTAAGGCTCAGCTTCCACATGTGGGCAGAGAAAAGCCCCAGGGAGACAGGGTAGAGATGGCTCAGAAGAGGAGGTTACAGCTTAAAATTCACATCTGTTGGTACATGAAGTTAAAAATCTTAAACAGGGAGACACATTTCAGTTTGTCTGAGAAAAGCCTTATTTATTCATATCAAATACTTATTTACATATGATGCACTCCCCTGCCTTGTGCAAAGCACAAAAGCCCTGGGGATTTGGGGTGCCTGAGCCAGGGTCCTCAACTTTGTGGAGCTTGAATTGGGCATTCCTCAGAGACGATCTAGTCTAAGGTTCTGTCCTGATCACACTGAATTTCAGAGTTAATGAGAAACCTTCCACTGCGGTATTTCCATTACCCACCCTTGGCTTCAAGCGAAGTATTTGTCCTTTGAGTCTTGTTATTATATATTAGGAGGACTCATAGTTAAGATTTGTTTAGACCACAAAGTTATAATAAAAGGAAATAGTGCAGTTAATAGAGAATCAGATTTCAATCCTCTTATTTTGAGTACAGAAAACTAGATTCTTGAGCCCTAGAATGTCCCTTCAACTTTCAACTTTTGGTGATAGTCTGGAGAGCTCCAACAGTGGCTGCCTTCCTCTGCCCTTGCTGTCCAGGCTGACAGGAGCTTTTCCACCTGCAGAGAAACAGAAGTTCTGGGTGCTTAACACAAAAATCCTTCAGCCAGAAAGGAACTGTGATTTCACACTGTTTGCTGGCTGGAGCTTTAGGAATAGCCTGCCAGCTAGTGACTGGTTGCACCTCAGGGGTTGCTTGGTTTTCATTTGTGTGTGTGTGTGTGTGTGTGTGTGTGTGTGTGTGTGTGTGTGTGTGCATGTGCATGCAGGTGTCCATAAAGGCTAGAACAGGGAAATGAATCCTCTGGACCTAGAGTTAGAGGCAGTTGTGAGCTCCCCAGTGTATATACTGGGAACTGAACCGGGGTCCTCTGGAAGACCATCAAGTGTACTTAACTGCTGAGTCATCTCTCCATTTCCATCACCTGATACTTCTGATGTGGGCATCTTGTAGGTGTCTTCAAAAATGTGGAGTCCTTGTGGTCTCCACTGGCATTCATTACAAAGACAGTAAGCTACTACTTTGAAACAACCAATTTCCCCATGTTTGTCCAATTTTTTCTTAAAGCAGGATTTGAAACCCTAGGAGTCCAAACACGATCAGAGCCAATTTGAAAGTGGCCAAAGTTACAACAAAAGTTGATTCAGTAGTGTAGGGATATAGTGTGCTATCTGAGGAGAAAACAGATGAATCAGTATTGTGGGTCTAGAGGCAGGTAGGACCATATACTCACAGAGACACAGGACACTATTTTTTCTCTCTGCTGTGGGAAGTGGGCCTAAACTATCTACAATGGAGCTCCAAGATCAAACAGTGGAAAGGCCTATGGGATTGTCTCAGTAAAATTCAGGAAGCATTTCACTGTCTTATACAATCTATTCCTGTTTGGGGCAGTGTAAAAGGAAGAGAGAGAGAAAACTCACACAGTTGTGCTAGAATCACACTGCCTTTCTCAAGGGTAAGAATTAGTATTGCACTGAAGCCACAGTAACATAGTAACTAATTTTTAATCTTCACAACAGCCACTTGATTACAACTAATTCTGGGGTTAAAGATTCGTTTGTGGCCTGATAGTCAGTAGATTACAGACACGGGGTATGAAGTTGGGGCTTCTGGCTTGAAGACAGTGTTCCCAACTATTCTTTGTCACCATTCAGTGTTATAAGACTCACTTCTAAAATAAAGAGGCATAATGAGAGGCAAGGCCAGTCATCTCAGGGTACTGGTTATTGTCATATGGGCAGTCATCTGAAATAATGAGTTGTAAGCACTTGGTTTTCACCAAAGCCATCACTGAAGGAGTGAAATAGCTCTTTGAAAAGACTTGCTGATTTTGCAAAGTTGTGCATTCTCAGACAAGTGTCAAAGAATCACAGAAATTAAGCTTTACTTACTTCGCTGAATTCCTGTGGAATCAGAGTATCCCAAGAGGTATTTCTTTCCCATCAGTATTAAATCACAACATCATTGAAGAATTCACAGGAAATAAGACATGAATGGCAAATAAAGATTATTAGGTTTACTTTGTTTAGGGTTAGGTTTCCAGAAAGCTTGAGGGGCCACTATAAAAAAGTATTATAAAGTGAGCATACTGTACAAACAAAAACAATACAAAAAGAAATGGGTATATTAAACTCTTAGTTCTACAACATCAAACATCAAACTGTCATAATAAAGGGCAGTCAGGCATAATTATAATGTGGACTAAAATCTAACCTCACGCGTGTAAAAGTACTATAGTCATGGGGGGAAATTTATAGGGAGACATTATTGCAAACACTAGTATGAAATTTAGGATTAAACAAATTAGGATCAAATGTCTATGCTCTTAGTGTCACAGTAAAGGGAATATTATATATAAAAATGAAACCCTTACTCATTTAGTAATCTATTATTTTTTAGTTTGTTTTGCCAGATCACCAGAGAGTATTCTTAGTGAACAAAACACATGGTTAACTCAAAGAACTTACTTACCACTTTATTATTATTATAATTATCATTATTATTATTATTGTTCATGCATTGTTGGATTAACTTTGGCCCTGTGAGAGGCCAAAAATCAGTTGAACAGGCACTCCCAAAACTATTCTGGAGCTTGAAACCAAGCATGGAAAATGTTGGCACATAGGATATAAGGCATCACTAAAAATGATCCTGGAAATTCACATGAAGTATTTACTCTAGAAACAAATAGGAGATATGAAGTTCATGAGCTGGAAGACCCTCAATGAGACCATACTTATTTCAGAGTCAGGCAACACCAGAGAGAGAAGCAACCAGGATAAAACAGCTACAGCTTCTGGCTCATGGCACAACACGAAATGAAGACCTCAGAGTTAGGAATCCAAGAATCATATTTACATGCTCTGAGGTTTACCAACTGGAACACTCCAGCTACACTGGATTTTTTTTTCAGACTAAATTTCTGAGCCAGCATATATTGCCATAGCAACAACTCCCCAACTGGGAAATCCTGATGAAGTCTTTTGACACAGGTCATATAGTTGCCAACATTTTAAATGGTTAAGTTAAAATAGTTACTTCCTCAATTCTTAGGATACCAAATGTACACATTTCTTTCCTGATACTTTCTTGGTAAACTGTTAAAGTATCTGCTAAAAACTTTGATTAACTAAAACTCTGAAGTTTATTTTTTTAATTATAGATTTGTTCATCTTATGTTATGTTTGAGTGTTTTGTCTGCATGTATGTATGTGCACCACAGGTACGTTTGATGCCTGATGAGGTCAGAAAGGGTATTTGATACCCTGAAACCAGAGTTGTGAATGGGGAGGGCTAATACCACCACCATCATAGTTGAAGGTTGGACACATTACCCAACTTTAAGAACAAAGAACCCAGGAATAGATATGCAGAGTCCAATGGTCCTTGACAAATAAGTAAAGGTAATGCAATGGAATGGTCTTTTCAACAAACAATACCAGAGCAATTGGACATTAATTTGATAAAAAACATACTAGAGCTGGGCTTAATACTATTCATACAAATTAACTCAAAATAGGTTTTAGAGCTAAATGTAAAACTACAAAACTAAAATGTATAGAATGTAGCATGGTGAGAACCTTAACTGACATTGGTTCTGATGATGACCTTTTAGATACAATGATTTCATGCCATCCATAAAAGAAATGATTGATAAACTGTGTTTTATTATAATTTAACATTGTGTTCTGTGAAAGATAGTGTCAGAAGTATGCAAAGACAAGCCTAAGGTCTGGAGACAATATTTACAAAATGTATTTAATAGATAAATGTTATCTAAATTTACAGAGAATGTTTTAAACTCAATGATATGGGGCACTCACTTTAAGACAAAGGGAAAAATACCTGGATATTATTCCAAAGATTATACATAGATGGTAAAAAAAATATGAAAAATTGGTTAAGCTTCACATAGCTCTAAGGAATTGCAAATTAAAAGCAATTTAATCCCTATCTGGATACCCCAAACCTGTAAACAGATGATACCCACCTCTGGAGAGGAAGTGGACCTACAGCAATTTTGATGTTTCTGTTGGGAGAGCCATGGCCCAGCAACTATAAAATACAGTGAAGCAGCTTATTGCCAAATTAACAATTTTATAGAGTCCAGTAATTGCAAATAAACTGGAAAAAGATCTATTGACCCAAATGCTCCATACAGATGTTTTCTTAATTATATATTTTTACATTTTCATATAGATATTGCATGAGCATGTGCCTACTACCTTCCCTTTGTGTCCCTCCTTTCTCCCATTAGTCGTTTTGATTCCCTAGACAATTCTATTTCTTTCATTTAATGTATGCATTCACACATGCTTTTATATGAGTATATAAAATCTAGAAGTCATACACGAGAGAGAACATATGGTATTTGTCTTTCTGAGGCTGGCTTATTTCCCCTAATGTGATTGTCCACATTTGCTTCCATTTTCCCACAAATGACATCACTTCATTCTTCTTTCTAGTCCATAAAAAGCCCATGTGTGTACATACTACATGTTCCTTATCAGTTCCTTTCTGCTTGGACACCTTGGTTGGTTCCATGCCTCACCCATTGTGGAGAGGGCTGGGTAAACACTCTTGTGACAAGTGTCTCTGTGCCATGTTATCTTGGAGTCCTTTGGATCAAGGCCAGGAGTGATATTACTGGGCCATATGCTACATATAGCTTTAGGTCCTTGAGATATCAGCATACTCTAGATGCTTGGCTGACCATCAGTGTTCATATCTGTGCCAGCCTTTGCTATTGATTTTCTTAATGAATGAAATTTTAACTGTAGTAAAATGGAATCTCAATGTAATTTTAACTTGTGTTTCTCTGAATGCTAATGAGGTTGAGTTATGTTTCCATGTTTATTGGCTATTCATATTTCAATTTTTGAGAAATGTCCATTCATTTTTTTGGCCCACTTATTGACTAGATTGTGTTTTGTGGTGTCTGCTTTTTTTTCTTTTTAGTTCTTGTATAGTCTAGACATTAATCATCTAATCTATTGGATTCTTACTTGGCAAAGATTTTCTTCTATTTTGTAGGCTATGTGTTCACTTGATTAACTGTTTCCTTTTCTGTATAGAAGCTTTTAAAATTCATAAGGCCCTATTTGTTCATTGTTGACCTTATTTCTTGATCAGCTGGTGTCCTCTACAGGAAGCCTTTGCCTGTGCCTCTATCTTGAATGTGTTCCCTACTTTTTCTCTAATATTTCAGATTTGTACCTCTTGCATTAAGATATTTGGTGTACTTGGAGTTAACTTTTGCTCAGAGTGAGAGCTAACAATCCAGTTTCATACTTCTACAAGTAAACATCCAGTTTTTTTAGTACTGTTTGTTGAAGAGGATGCCTTTCCTCAACCATGTATTTTGGCATCTTTGTCAAAAAAACAAGTTGGTTGTATCTGTGTGGGCTTATATCCAGTTTTTATTCTGCTTCATAGATCTATGTGTCTGTTTTTGGCCATGCCATGATGTCTTTACTAGTATGGCTCTATAATATAACTTGAAGTCAGATATGGTGATAGCTCTGGCCCTGTTTTCCCCCTTCAGGGTTGCTTTAGTTATCCAAGGATTTTGTGCTTCAAAATCATTTCTAAGACCTTTTCTTTCAATTTCTGTGAAGAATGACAGGAATTTTGATGGCAGTTTTACCTTATCTGTAGATTGCTTTGGTGATGTAGCTATTACACAATATTTTTCTAGACTATGAGCATGATAGGTCCCCCTATCTTCTGCTGTCTTCTTCAGTTTGTGTAGGTTTGAAAGTTTTCATAGAAGACCTATGTTTTCTTTGTTATATTTATTCTAAGTTACTTTATTTTATTGAAGCAATCATGAGTGGGATTGTCTCTATAATTTCTTCTTCATCATGCTTACTTTGGTGTATAAAAAGGCTACTGGTTATTGTGTGTTAATTTTGTATCTAGGCAAAGATACTGATGGTGATGGTGTTTACTAGCTCTAAGTGTTCTCTGGTGGACAATCACATAGTCTTGGCAACAGCCTGCATTGTTTGGGGATAACCATGGGACCCCTTTGGACAACAACACAATTAGATGTAACCCAATACAGGGGCTGAAAGCTTCACTTGGTGGCAAGAGATGTCCAGGTGGAGTTCTGTCACCCCCATTATTTGATGATTTCATTCAGGTCATCTTTATATATGTATAAATTTTAGCAATCTTCTACTGTATTAGATTTCCTTACTACCTCTCAAATGCCTCTTTTTAAAAAAGATTTATTTATTGTGTATACAGAAGAGGGCACCAGATCTCATTATAGATGGTTGTGAGCCATCATGTGATTGCTGGGAATTGAATTCAGGACCTCTGGAAGAACAGTCAGTGCTCTTAACTTCTGAGCCACTTCAAATGACTCTCCAGCCCTTCAAATGACTCTTAATTTTAGCTGTCTCTCTCTGTATTCTCTCCCCTGACCCCTTTTACCTCCCTCTCCCCACTTGATTCTCACTTTCAAGGCCCTTCATCCATTAATGACTATCTATTCTGTTTCCCTCTGCTAACAACATCTGTTCACCCTAGTCCCTTACTCTATACCTAATCCCCATGGTTCCATGGATTGTAACTTGGTTTTCATAGACTTTACACCTAATATCCAAAATAAGCAAATACATACCATATTTGTCTTTCTTGGTCTGGGACACTTCACTCAGAGTTGCAAAGGTCATAGGTTGCTCTCCACAAACTGAAGGCAAGGCCCCAGTGCTGAAGACAACACCTACACAACTCATTGAACATGAAGAGGTCAAGCTAGTGCCTGCATAGAGCCTTCACCCCTATGTTCTAGCATCTTTTGTACAGGAAGATAGTCTTCAAGCTATCAAAAGACATGTGAGAGCAATGGTGGCACAAATCTTGTAGGAGCAACCGACCAATATCTGATTAGACTTAAGGCCCACTTGACGAGAAAAATCTTTTCTATTTCCATCGATTTTTTGTAGAATATTATTATAAGGAGTGTTACGTTTGTTTATATTGTGGAACATTTGTTTAATGATGCAAAGATGTGTTGTAGTCTTTTATGTTGCATTTGTTTAACTCTGTGAAGCTGTGTTACTTTGCCTGTCTAAAACACCTGATGGTCTAATAAAGAGCTGAACAGCCAATAGCAAGGTAAGAGAAGGAATAGGTGGGGCTGGCAGGCAGAGAGAATAAATAGGAGGAGAAGTCTGGGAGGAGTAGAAGGATGAAAGATCAAGGAGGGAGAGAAGGAGGAGGATGCAAGGGGCCAGGCAACCAGCTACACAACCAGCAATGGAGTAAGAAAGAAAGAAAGATATACAGAAATAGAAAAGGTAAATGCCCAGAGGCAAAAGGTAGACAGGATAATTTAAGAAAAGTTGGCTAGAAACTAAGCCAAGCTAAGGCTGAGCATTCATAAATAATGATAAGACTCTGTGTGTGATTTATTTGGGAGCTGAGTGGTGGGCCGCCAAGAGAGCGAAAACAACCAACAACATCCATTTACCTGTGAATTTCATGATTTAATTTTTGTAACAGTCAAATAACATGCCATTGTGTAAATGTACCACATTTTCTTTATCCATTCTTCTTTTGAGGGACATTCATGTTGTTTACAACTTCTGGATATTAAGAATAGAGCATCACCGAACATAGTTGAGCAAGTGTATCTGTGATAGGATGAAGCATCCTTTGGGTATATGCCCAAGAGTGGTGTAGCTGGATAGAACTGCCACACTGATTGCCATAGTGGCTTTACACATTTGCGCTCCAAACAGCAGTGGATAAGTGTTTTCCTTACTCCAAGTCTTTGCTAGCAGGTGTTGTCACTTGTTTTATTGATCTTAGCTATTCTGATTGGTATAAGTTGAAATCTCAGAGTGGTTTTGATTTGCATTTCCCTGGTGCCTAAGGATTTTGAACATTTCTGTAAGTGTTTCTCAGCCATTTGAGTTTCCTCTTTTTAGATTTCTGTTTAGATTGGTAGCCCATTTTGGGGGGGGTTAATTGTTTTCTTCATATATAGTTTTTTTGAGTTCTTTATATATTTTGAATATTACCGATCTACCAGATATGTAGATGGTAAATATCTTTTCCTATTCTGTAGACTGCTGCTTTGTCAGAATAACAGTGTCTTTTGCTGTGCAGAAGCTTTTTAGTTTCATGAGGTCCCATTTATTAATTGTTGGTCTTAATATCTGTGCCAACAGTATTCTGTTCAGAAAGTCTTTTCCTATGCCAATGAGTTCAAGGCTATTCCCCACTTTCTTTTCTATCAGGTTCAATGTATCTGGTTTTATGTTGAGGTCTTTGATCCATTTGGAGCTGGGTTTTGTACATGGTGATAAGTATGGATCTATTTGGATTCTTGATAAGTATGGTGATAAGCATGGATCCATTTTGACCAGCACCATTTGTTGAAGATGCTGTCATTTCCATTATGTATTTCTGGCTTAAAGCCTCTAGCGGTTCTTTTATTATTTTGTGATTGCTTTAGCTATCCTGTTTTTGTTTACTTTAGTTTAGTTTTGTTTTGTTTTGTTTGTTTGTTTGTTTCTGTGTGTTTGTTTCCATATGAAGCTAAAAAAGTTGTCCTTTCAACATCTAGAAAGCATTGTGCTGGAATTTTGATGGGGATTGCATTGAAACTATAGATTGCTTTTGGTAGGATGGCCATTCTTAATATATTAATCCTATTGATTCATGAGCATTGGAGATCTTTACATCTTTTGATACCTTCTTTAATTTATTTCTTTAATGTCTTAAAGTTCTTATCATACAAGTCTTTTACTTACTTGATTAGAGTCACACCAAGATATTTTATATTATTTGAGGCTCTTGTGAAGGGTTTTGCTTTGCTGATTTCTTTCCCAGTGCATTTGTCATTTGGGTATAGGAGGGCTACTGATTTGTGTGAGTTAATTGTGTATCCAGCTACTTTGCTAAGAGTTTATTTCATCTCTAATTTTGTTACTTTGGTTCATCTCTCTCCACCATTTAGTTAATTTGAATATGGGTTTGTCAATCTTACTGATTTTATAAAAAACTCCAACTTTTTGTTTCATTGATTTTCTTGAATTTTTTGTTTCTTTTTTATTAACTTTAGCCCTGAGTTTGATTTTCTTGCCATCTACTCCTTTTTGGTGTGATTTCCTCTTTTTGTTCTAGAGCTTTCAGTTATACTGTTAAATTGCTAGTATGAGATCTCTTTTTTTATGTACACACTTAGTGCTATGAATTTGCCTATTAGAGCTACCTTCATTATGTCTCATAAGTTTTAGTACCTTATGTGTTCATTTTATTCAATTCTAAGAAGTCTTTACTATCTTTCTTAACCCATTTTCAATCAGTAATGAGTTGTTCAGTTTTGAAATGTTTGTAAGCTTTCTGTTGTTTATGTTGTTGATATGAAACTTTAATTGTGCTGGTCAGATAGGATTCAGGAAGCTATTTCAATTTTTTTGTATTTGTTGAGACTTGCTTTGTGTCTAAGCATGTGGTCAGTTTTGGAGAAAGGTCCATGGGGTGATGAGAAGAAGGTATATTCTTTTGTGTTCAGGTGAAAAGTTCTGTAAGTGTCTGTTATTTCTATTTTGGTTATAATGTCAGTTAGCTCCAGCATTTCTCTGTTTAGTTTTTGTCTGGATAACCTGTCCATTGGTGAGAGTGGAGTATTGAAGTCATCCACTATCAGTGTGTGAGAGTCAATATGTGATGTAAGCTGTAATAGTGTTTCTTTTATGAACTTGTGTGTCCTTGTGTTTGGTGCATAGATAGGAATAGCAATGTCCTTTTGGTGAATTTTTCCTGTGATGAATATATAGTGTCATTCTGTATCTCTATTGATTAGTTCTGGCTTGAAGTCTATCATGTCAGATATTAATATTGCTACCCCAGCCTACTTCTTAGGTCCATTTTCATTGAATAGCATTTCTATCTTTTCACTTTCAGGTGATCCTTAATGTTAAGGTATATTTCTTGGATGCAGCAGAAGGATAGTTCCTTTTTTGACATCCTTTCTGTTATTTATGTCTTTTTTTTAAACAGGGAATTAAGACTATTGATATTGAGAGATCTTAATGACCAATGATTGTTGATTGCTGTTATTTTCTTTTTATTCTTGTTGGTATGTATGTGTTTTTCCATGCCTTGATATGCTAGTCTGGGATTATTTATTCTTTGTACTTTCCTGGGTATGATTAATCTCTTTAGGTTTGAGTTTTCCTTCTAGTGCCTTCTGTAGGGCTTGATTTGTAGATAGATACTTCTTAAATTTGGTTTTATCAAGGAGAGTCTTTGTTTCTCCATGTATTGTGCTTAGTTTTGCTGAGTATAGTAGTCTGGACTGGTGTCTATAGTCTCTTAGAGTTTGTAGAACATCTTTTCAGGTTCTTCTGGCTTTTAGAGTCTCCGTTGAGAAGTCAGATGTAATTCTAATAGGTCTGCTTTTCTATGTCACTTGGTCCTTTCCCCTAGTGTTTTTATTGTTATGTGGTGAGGGGACTTTCTTTTCTGGTCCAATCTACTCGTTGTTCCATATGCTTCTTGTACCTTTATAGGCAGCGCCTTCTTTAGGTAAGGAAAATTTTCTTCTATGATTTTGTTGAACATATTTTCTTTGCCTTTGACCTGGTTACTTCTCTTTCCTCTATTCCTAGTATTTTTAGATTTGTACTTTTCATAGTGTCCCAGATTTCCTGGATATTTTGCACCTGAGGTTTTTAAGATTTAACATTTTCTTTGACCAGAGTATCCATTTCTTTTATCATGTTTTCAATGCTGAAGACTCCTTTTTCCATCCCTTGAATTCTGTTGGTGAGTCTTGCTGCCTCTGAGGTTCCATTCTAGTTCCTAAATTTTTTTGTTTCCAGATTTCCCTCAGTTTGGGTTTTCTTTACTGATTCTATTTCCACTTTCAGNTCTTGAACTGTTTTATTCATTCCATTCCATTGTTTGTGTTTTCATAGATTTCTTTAAGGGATTTATTCATTTCCTCTTTACGGATACCTATCATATTTATAAAGGCAATTTAAGGTCTCTTTCGTGTATAATATTAAGACATTTTGTGTCTTTTCACTTTGTGGACAATTTCTCTGATGATACAGTAATAATGGTCACTAAAAATGTTGGCTCCTTACCAAAAGCAATGGCACAAAACTACACTGACAGTCACTGTCAGTTCTTCTTTACAATGTACTTTTGGGTCATGGAATGAAAGCTTCATCTAAGAACATCAATGAAGATGTGAAAACATATTTCATTAAATCTTGACTCCAAGTCCTGAGCAAAATGGGACTCGTACATAAGGTACTTGCACACACTGAAGTATGGTGGTGTCTTTCAATGGGAGGTATGTCTCTGTGTGCATAGAGCTGAACCAGTGGCTTCACAGGAAGAATGGGTGAATGGTGCAAATTATTATTTCTCATATCAGGCCTTTGGCATACTTTCTTCTACATGAGTCATGTAAGTCTCTCACTGAAAGGAAAATGACAGACAGTGTTTGCTGTTCTCTCTGTTTTCATACAAATGATTGGAACTTTGTAAAATGTGTATTTAATTCCACAAGGCTGAACATTCCTAATATTTCAAAGCATTTCTGATGTTATCATTGGAGGTATTGATGGAGTGATTTTAATATAGCACATTACATGTCAATACTGATCTGTCTAACTCAATGAATAATTTATTTCCCAGGCCATATTCATACATGAGTAAAACATATTCAATGCTCAAGAAGACTAGTGAGTTTAAAACATGCATTGTATTTATCCATTGTACATGGTTCTGAGTTAGATTATGGCATTTCCATATGATTGTGCATTAAATAAATTGACAACTACTGGATTTTAATGTAGCAAAAAAATTGAAAGTTCATTGATAGAATTTTTTTTTTTTTTTGAGACAGGGTTTCTCTGTGTAGCTTTGCGCCTTTCCTGGAACTCACTCGGTAGTCCAGGCTGGCCTCGAACTCACAGAGATCCGTCTGGCTCTGCCTCCTGAGTGCTGGGATTAAAGGCATGTGCCACCACCACCCGGCCTCATTGATAGAATTTTAATGCCACATTCTACCTAACCTGTCAACTTTGGCCTTGGCACAATATTAAAATTTTCCTATACGTTAATGTTTTATGAAAGCTACATTAATTTTTGTGGATGTAAAAGGATCTTTAGATTCAAAAAGTTGAGAAATGATCATTTAAAGAAAAAGTAAAACATGATATATATATATATATATATATATCACAGCTTGAAAAACAAAACAAGTCTGAACTTGAAGCCACCATACATCTTTCTCAGGATACAGCCTTCTTCATTTCCCAGGAGTGAGTATATTATACTAATTTTATATTAACTACTCTCTTGCTTTCCTTAGGAGTGAGTGTTAGCTCATGTACATATGTCTCTGTAAATATTTAATTTTGTCTGTCTTTGAATCACATACAAATAGGACCATACTGTACACCATTGTTCAGATTTCTCTGAAGAGGAGCCTGAGAAATGGGTTTAGATACAGGTAATATTTTTTATGGTTATCTGAGGAAACAGAAGCATGGGGAGGAATAGATAACTGAAGAAGAGAAAAAGTGTGCTATTGAAACAGTTACTAATACAGACCGCCAAGCAGAGTCATGGTGGGTACTCTGTGTAGCACAGTGTAAAACACACTTCAGAACCATCAATTGAACCAAAGGAAAAGAGACGAAGCATGCGTTCAGTGGCTTTGCTTGTGCTTTGTTGACAGTTGCTTTTAAGAGCCTAACTCCCCTGCACGGTCAGGCTGTGTGGCACCCCATGTTTCCAAGAAACACCATAGAGAAGCAGAAGCCCTTCATCATGACTCACAGAAGCTGACTTCTAGACTCATGGATCTTGATAGTTCTCTCTCTCTCTGTTTGTTGTAACAGTAGGTAGTTAAATATTTGTGTTTGAAAATGTGTAGAAATTAGCATCTTCTACATCTTGATAGGATAAGAGCAAAGAATAGAAAAACACACATGCACCAGGTTCCACAGCAGCCCACAGGAGCGAAGCCCCATGTTAGCTCTCATGAGCTCTGTTTCCAGTACCACAGACAACACTAAATCAAGAGTACTTTTGCCAGTGTTTTCCATCCAATGTATTTTCAGAAGAAAAATTAATCCATTAATGTTTATTCCTTTATAAGCTGTTAAATGCTGATTTGACATAGCTGGCTGAGCATCAAGAAATATCTAGGATGTTTTATCATTCTTTTAACTAGCCACCTGATCTCCAACCAATGTGAAATTACTTTTTTTAATACCATAAACAGCATTAAATTGTAAGTCAGCATTAGAGAACCCTAATATTTGATATTATAGGAGCAGTATTTAAAATTAAGCTCTAGACTTTCCTTTCTCCTGCTGTCAGAGAAGAGGTGAAAATAAAGAAAAAACAAAAAAACAAAAATACCTAAGTGCTGGTTCTCTACTTTGAAGGTGGACATGGCCTCTCTCAAGGCTGGGATGTGTAGCTATTTTCTCTGTGCATTGGACGTTGGGTAGAGAGGGAGCAGCCGACTAAGGGAGATCCAGTGAGCAGCTTCCTCGTTAGGATGTAGCTCATGGACTGCAGATGGGCATCCTGGGCTGAGGTAAGCGGAAGAGGTATCAGGTGGCAACCACGTCAGCATGTGCCTCCTGCGTTGCCTAAGTGCCTGAGGCAGCTCAGGAGGCTAAGAGATGTTGCCAGAAACAGAACCTTTTCCTTGTCAACGCAATTACAAACACGAAAGCAGCTGAGTAACTGTTTGCAAACAGGAGATCATGCTCTGTGAGAATCTGTGAGATGGGGCACAAAACAACCCCTACTCCCCTGCTCCACACCACAGGAATATAGGAACTATGCATTAAATGCCAGCACACCAGCACCTCTTGGGTAAAACAGAGTATAGGGATCGGTGATTTAAAATAACCAAAGAAAAACACTAACGATTACAGAAAGCAGCAAGTGGAAGAACCCTGGCTGCCTCAGGCTGTCTGTGATTGTCATTTTGAAGAATTGTCATTACTATATTTTGATGCCAATAGACATATTGTGCTTTCCATAGTGCCACCAGTGTCAGCAGGATCATGTCTATTTGCCTGCACAGGCCTGGCAGGAGTTAAGATGGATGAAACAAAAAGAAGAGAGAGAGAAAACAAGGCAGTTGAAGAAGGAGTGAAAGATGAAGTTACACGAGCATCCTGATTTGAGGTTATATGGGCCAAGGAAGATGAATCATGCTAAAACATATTTCAAAAAGAACACAAACCTTCTCCAGAAGCATCTTTTTCCTAGTAAGCCATGCTCTCTGACCTTACTGAAAAACCATGTATTACTGGCATGATTCACCCCAGGAACGAAAAGGAAAGTGCTGGGAGAAGGAAGTCCACAACTTCAAGCCAGTACAGACAGTAGTAATTAGCAAACGAATCTTTATCAATTCATGCCATTTGTTTGGTGGAGGAAATAGATGAATATGAGTAACGGGACACAGGCCAATCCAGAGGGAAGATAACACATTCTTCATAAATGGTGGGATGCATATTATAAAAGATGGAAGACTACCAGCTGTGGGGAGAGCAGAACAGAAAAACCTGTCTGGGGTAAGACGGTGGCTTTCTGGGGAAGAAAGCATGCTATGTCTTTCTAAAAGAAAAAGAGAAAACAACTTGAAGGATACGGAGAAGCAAATTCAACTAGGTTGCCAAAGATATAGTAGTTTTAAAAATTAGGAACATTCACCAGGTATGATGATACACACCTTAATCCTGACACTCAGGCAGCAGGGACAGAAGCTCATGAGTTTGAGGCCAGGCTCCTAGGCTACATGCACACACACACACACACACACACACACACACACACACACAGGGTGTACGTGGACTTTTCTGTCCCACCTGACAGCTCCCAAAAACCACATGGAGACTTCTTATTAATTCTGAAAGCTCAGCTGATAGCTCAGGCTTCTTTCTAACCAGCTCTTATAACTTAAATTACCCCATTTCTATTAATTTACTTTCTGCCTCATGGCTTTATTACCTCATCTCCATAGTGTCCATCCTGCTCCATCTTCATTTCATGGCATCTCCACCTTCTTCTTCCCAGCCTCTTCTCTGCTCCAACATTCTGCCTACCTATTGGCCATTCAGCTGTGGAATAATCCTTTTGTACACTGTGAAGATTTGTTGCTGTGATTGGTTTAATAAAGAAGCTGACTGGCCAATAGTTGAACAGGATAAAGTTAGGCAGGAAAGCCACACTGAGAATGCTGGGAATGAGAAGGGCAGAGTCAGAGTAGTTGCCAGCCAGACCCAGAAGGAGCAGGAGATGAATGTGCCATGCTAATGAAGGTACCTCCACGTGGCAGAGCATAAATAAGGAAAATGGGTTAACAGCTTAAGCTACCGGCTGAGCATTTATAATTTTTATTAAGCCTCTGAGTGATTATTTGGGAGCAGGCAGTCAGGACAGAAAAATGCCACCTACAAAACCAATTTGAGTGACACATCTTCACAGTGTACAAAAAGATTATTCCACAATGGGGAGGGGAAGGGAGGGTATAGGATGAGAGAAGAGAAGAGGTGAAAGGAAGGGAGGGGAGGGAAGAGGAGAGGAGAGAAGAGGAGAGGAGAGGAGAGGAGAGGCACCTAGTCTGAGCACCTTACAGGCTTTCCTTCTCTTACCTTATTAGCAAGATTACATCATCCACATCTCTGTTTTGGAGGTAAGAACAGTGAAGCAGGAAGAAAGAAAGTAAATTGATCAAGGCCAAAATTCAGTTAAGACAGAAGATGAGAATTTCAGCCTGTGCTCTTAGCTACCATATACTGCTTTTGGCTGCTAGACAAAAAACATAAAGCTACATTTTCAAGTACCTTTCATTCAAACCAGTGCATATAGGTGGATCAGGTGTTCTATAAAATGCTGATGCTATGTGATGAATGGGGCACAGCTGCTGCCTCTACAGTGGTGAACATAACAGGGGGAGGGACCNGGAGAAAGCGAATGTCAGTNTGTGANATCATGCTTACATACATTAGCAGATTGTCTTCTTCTTCTCTGGGATTCTTTTGACTCCGTGACTTTTCTATACAAATGAAGATTCTAGCAGAGACAGGTGGATCTCTGTGAGTTCAAGGCCAGCCTGGGCTACCGAGTGAGTTCCAGGAAAGGCACCAAAGCTACACAAAGAAACCCTGTCTCGAAAAACCAAAACAACAACAACAACAACAAAAAATGAAGATTCTGGATTTTTCAAGCATAGACGCAGAAGGGAAGCTGTTTGAATATCATAATCAAGGGTCATAAATGGTGTGCCGTGAGCAATAGGTAGGNAAATTTGGGGAGAATCCANATCCATCTTATTCCTCCTCTTCCCACCTCTCCCAACTGTCCTCCGTGAGACANTCTCCAGTTAGAAAAGAGAGACATAAAACAGGAGGAGAAGGAAAAAATANTGTGTGCCAGTCTGTGTCCCAGGTGGTTCTCTATAATGATCCTTCTGAAAGATCTAAGAAGAGACTCTCTTGAAGACAAAGAGAGAGGCAGTGAGGCAATGATGACAGCTCTGTGTCTTTTGGACAGCTGCTCTTTGAAGGTAGGTCTGAGAGTGGGGAATGAATCTACCCCATAACCCCATGTCTGGGACTTGATGAGATCGCCAGGGGAAAGCTTGGATTGTGAGAGACTTCTTGTCACCTGACACCCTGAGTTAGGATGGATTCAGTAGAGAAGACTGGAAGGTGGTACCTGTGNAGTTGAAGTTGGACGTTCTTAAAGTTTCTCTACATCAACTGCACTGAAGGTCAAAGGTTTCCACACTTCCAGTTAAACGCTCTAAGAAGGATAGTTCTTAACTATTTTATTCACTGTTGTGTTCCTGGCACTTAATACAGAAGTGGCCATAATTTGCTTAATGAGTAAATAAACTTGCTTCTAGAATTTGTTTAGGCAGCAGGAAAGAGTTGTACTGAAATGGTTTAATTGAGATATAGTAACTACTATTTGCAGGTACTGTTCTNGTTGCTTGGAATAGATTCATGAACAACAACAACAAAAAATTCCTGCACACTTGGAGATTGTNTTTTATTAGAGGACACAAATAATAAACCATGAACCAGAATTAGAAATTACTTACTTCATATTTCTCTGTAGGGCTAGGCTGCAATCACCCTCCCTGGAACTTTGCCCAAAGTAGTACCCTTTCTTGATTTTTCCTCTCTTGGTTTCTCTTGGGATCTTTTCCTCAATAAATTCCTCATAAANAAATCCACAAATCCCCAATGTCAGCGTCTGCCTCTGACCTAAGACAACTTTTGTTTTGCAAGAACATAAACTTACAGAAAACAAGCAAAGTTACATTTCTTGCATCTCTTGAATATATGGCTTGAATCTGGCAACTGATAAAATATGACACAATAATGCTACAACCACATATGTAAGTGGTACCTGGGGACCCTGTGAGGGTATCATAAATTACTTCCTGGGGATAGTTTATAGGTAACTGGTGAAAAGCATGCCGAGAAGAGATAGGGATGACACAAGTGCAGAGAGAGAGAGAGCAGAGCCACATGTAAGGGCCTGCACTGTGCTCAGTAGGTTTGCTATATACAGTTGCAAGTGTTCAACAGGGGTACCAGCAGTAGCATGTGGGGAAAGGGGCCAATGAGTGAACAGCAACAGGCAGTGGGAAGTGAGCCAGAAGCCAATGACAATCTTCCATGTTAGGAAGTGGAAATTTTTATAACTGTTTAAGGAAGAGGTTTTTATTTTGTTTTGTTGATTTAATTCAGTCACATGATACAAAACTGAAAAATACTAAAAGTCTACGATTAAAAGGAAAGTGTTTTTCTTTCCACCTTCCCTTAGTCATGGTAATCACTGACACAGGTTTCTTAAAGACTTATCCTGTGTGTATGTGTGTATGTGCACATTGTATGCCTGCAGAAATCTGAGGAGGCCAGAAGACAGTGTCAGATCCCCAGGAACCAGAGTTACAGGCAAGTTGTAAGCCACCATGTGGGTGCTGGAAACTGAACTTTGNTTCCCTGCAAGAGCAGTGAACATTCTCATCCATTAAATCATCTCTCTAGCCCCGAGATACAAGATAGTTGAGTATTTAGTAGAAATTATCCTATATTTACTGTGATGGTTTAAACCTGACATGGCACCCATTGGTTCAGTTTTTGAATGCTTATTTCTCCGCTACCATTTTGAAGGCTGTTGGACTTCTGAGGTGGGCCTCAGCTGTGTAAGTGGGTCACTAGGAGCCGGCCTTTGAAAGGTAAACCCAGTGCCTCATTTCTGCCTTTCTTTCTCTGCTTCCTGGTCATGCTGTAATATGTACAGTCTCTGCTACCATGAAGTAAGCTGCCCCTTCGTGTCCTGAAATCCTCTGAATGTGTAGCACAAAATAAGTTTTCCACCTCTAAGTTGCTGTGATCACAATGATGCAAACAGAACACACAGTTATAGGTAATACATAAAAACAAAGGCAAAAACCAACAAACAAAAAACTCCCGTTTTTTTTTTACCCAAAGCTATAGTGTGCTAGTTCTTTCATATTACAAAAGAGATTAAAATAGAGAAGTGTGGTCAGATTTGTATATTGTATGAAATTTTATGGCTGCTGCCAACTAGATGGAGAGGGTAACATGGCAAGATATAANCAGGGTCTGACATAAAACAGTAACAAAACGGAGAGAAAATAAATGCTTTTGCAACTAGCTATAATAAAATGGATCTAGTATTNATTTAGGATACTTACTCTAAACAACCCATCTTCACCCACGGTCCTTCTTCTGTCTCCAAACTGTATTGTGACTATCTAAGAAGTAATGAAGGAAACTAGAGCTTGCAGCTTGTAAATGGAAGGGACAAGGTACATAGCTAAGTATCCCCCAACCTGCCCTTGGTGGTGCCAAATCACAGGTTCAGTCAATGATCAAGTTTCACCAAGAACCACNGGAGCTACTTCCTCTATGAGCAAAGCCAGTTATAAAATGGAGGAGGATTATCTTTTTCTTCTGACACTTACATACCATTAAGAGCTTTTAACATAATAAAAATATTAAGTTTGAATCACTTCAAATAAACACCTTTTAAAAACAAAAATGTAAATTAGACAGGCATTCTCTCATTGGAGGTTCTCTGGACAATTACCTTGATTGAGCTTGTTACCATCTCAGTACAAGCAATAAACAGGTGAGTTCTCTCTTTCAGGAGAAAGTATTGTAAGCAGACTTCTCATATGGCTACCAAAGACCCCATTTCCTGGGATTCATGTACTTAGAGAATGCCTTCCTCTTGGAAGTAGCTGGACCTACTGATTTGCCTCTTATAAAGGAAGGCAAAAGTGAGCAGATGCCACTTCCCTATAACTGGCAGATTCTCTTTATTTCCTTTGAATTAGTCCATTTGGGTTGCTCTAACCAAATACAGTAGANAGGGTGGCTTATAAACAACAGAAAATGTCTTCTTCCAGTACTGGAAGATCTGAGACCGAGGGACAATTAGATTCAGTGAATGGTGAAGGATTACTTCCTGGGTACATAAGATAGCCATCCTGCTGGGTCTTCACATGAGGGAAGAGAGAGGGAAACTCTCCTCAGCTTTCTTTTATAGTACTCACAAGGCTCCATCCTCACAACCTAATCACTTCTCTGAGACAGCACTTCCTGATACCACTACCACAATGGGGATTGCCTTAAAATGTATAGATTTTAGAGAGGTGAGAAAACATTGGGTCCATGGCATCCGTTTGTGCTTCTTTTTTAAAGATGAAAGCTGCTATGATGGAAAGGAACTGAGCGGTGGCCGATAAGGAATTGAAGCTTCAATACTCTAAGTGGAATCAAGGCCATTTACTTACTAATCGTGTGAACAGCCAGATTCTTCCCAAATCCAGACTAACACTGTTCTGCTTTATTCTAAATGATGAAGCAGGCCTGGAGAGATGGCTCTGGAGCTNAGTGCACTTGCCCAGATTTTGATTCCCAGCACTGACTGATAGTGGATCACAACTATCATAGGCACCTACCAGGTATACATACATATATACACTCAAGCAAAAACACTCATACACATACAATAAAATAAATAAATCTAAAATTAAAGAAAATATATGAGGTAAAAGACCCAGGTGAGTTGTGTCAGGAGTTTTAAACCACATGTGACAATAAACCTCTGTTGTCTNAAGTTGCTAAATTTTGTCATAATTTCTGTAAGGCAATAGGTAAGTATTCANAAGCAGTGTTAGTTATATAAAAATCAAATCACTGTGATTAATGTGCATAAATCAGTATTATGATGGTATCCATTCTCTGTTCATGAACTGTCTTAGTTCAGGTTTTTATTGCTGTGAAGAGACACCATGACCATGACAACTCTTATAAAGAAAATATTTAATTTTGATAGCTCACTTACAGTTTCANTGGTTCAGTCCATTATCATCATGGTGGGTAGCATGGCTGCATGCAGGCAGATATGGTATTGGAGANTTAGCCAAGAGTCCTACATCTTGCGGGCAACAGGAAGTTGACTGAAACACTGGGCAGTATCCTGAGCATAGGAAACCTCAAAGCCTGCCCTCACAATGACACANTTCCTCTAATAAGGCCATACCCACTCTAACAAAGTCACACCTCCTAATAGTGCCACTCCCTATGAGATGATGAGGGCCTATTACATTCAAACTACCACATGAACTCAACAGTGCACATACCCAGAGACTCAGACACTGATGGCTCCAGAGCAGCACAGCCATCTCATCATCATGGCCTCCTCGGATGGTTTTTCCCCTGGTCTTGAGATCCTTTGATGATCATGGTGAAGAAGCTGTACTATCCTATGGCACCAATAAGAAGGTAAAGATTCAGGGATGCATGTGGAAAGCACGAGATTGAGAGGCAGCACTGTCAGCAACTATAGCATTGTTGGATTTAATACCAGGGCTTGCTAGAACAAGTATTCTTATACAATCTCTAACAGTCACATTGGTTTTGAAGTTGTAATCAGTCCTAGTGGATAATGTCTTTAAGGGTCCAAACTTATTTGGGAGCTGCGGTAAAATAATAAGGGCTGAGAGCTTTCTCTTCCTCTTATCCTAGATGGTTTCCACCCATCTTACTCAAATTTGATGAGTCCATATTTAATGAGCACTGACCTAGAGCATTGGAGGTTATGGCAAAGAAATAATGAATTTTCTGCTCTTTGTGACATTCAGTTGAAGCCACTATGCATATGAAAAA
>LZPO01009075.1:18882-30414 GCA_001675575.1 Neotoma lepida
CTCTCTCTCTCTCTCTCTCTCTCTCTCTCTCTCTCTCTCTCTCTCTCTCTCTTTCTCTCTGTCTCATATGCAGATTCCTGCTTCTAACGTTAAATACGTATATCTTGGTGGGAGCAGACATAGAGGCCATGAAACTAGAAAGGGGCTCATGGAACTGAGGAAGGAAAAGAAAGTTTTAAGGGAAGGGTGGACAAGACAAATGAGCACAAGAAACATTAAAGTAGAGGGTAGAATGCTGCAGACGCAAGGGTACAGAGGGGAAGTGGGAGACAAGGGCATAAGAGTGAGAAACAGAATAGAGGGAAATCAACCAAAAGAAAATACATCTGAAAATGCAATAAGGAAGCCTACTACTTTGTAAGCTAATAAATAAATAAATGCATAAATGTTACACATGTTAACTGCCCTCCTCTGACAACTCCACNTGCCTTACTCTGAAGCCCTTGGAATATGCCATTACCACGGAGATGGTGAAAAAAATCTGTCTAGCACAGTTGGCAGATCTGTATATGCAAGGCCCTGCTCATTGCTTCTGACCTCACTGTAGAAGGGTCATGTGAGCCTGGTAATGCAGCCTACACAACAACACAGTGTATAAGGAGGGAATCTCAGAGTTCTGGAGATTCCAGTGACCATGAATGGTTCAGTACAAGTCATGGGGCAGAGAGCTACTTGGTCAGATACCTCTGTTTATGTTGTGTATCATACACATATATATGTAGACCTCACACNGTGTGCTCAATATAATTTAGTAGATTAAAAATGCAAATTCTGGTTTAAGTTGATGAATGAGAAAAGCACATCCATGGATTTCAAGTGCATTTATGTTTGATCTGTGTGTGGAGGANGATTTATCTGTGTAACAATAACAACAGAAATACATCAGTGAAAAGCAATTGGGTTGATTGGGTACAGTGTTATGCCATTAAACAGGTCCCAGGTAAAGAAGCAAGGCTTGTTGGGTAAACATTTGCAACAAGCTCTACAAAGAATCTGTGTTTTACATATGGAAAAACTCGTACAGTGACCTAAAGGTACTGATGTATCTGGGGAACTGAGCCTGTCCTTTGAGATGTTCTGCAGTAAGTTTTGTTCTTTGCTGTTATGTGATGATGGTGATTAATACCATCATTGTTAAATATGGGTGGAAACACAAAACTGGGAGACTCAGAAAGAAGGNTGAATCACCGAAAACAATGTTCAGCTTCATTTACAAGTGACCCCTCAGTTCTTAATGGATTAAGTTTTGTCCATGGAACAGAGACAAAAATGGTTAAAATNATAAAAAAATATTATCATAATATTTTAAAACAAAAGCCAGTGATAACACAGATTCCTTATTTCTTAATGATACAGCTATGCATATGGCTAACCTTCTCTAGGAAACGCCCATGGTATGTGGCCATCCTTTGCTAGAAAATTCCCATGCCTCCCTGGGTGTGGAGCCCTATTACTGACTAAAGTAGTCATACAGGCAAGTTGGCCCCAAACTTCCTGAATCTCTCTCTCTTTTCTTCTGTAAGAATGTTGCAAGGCAGGTTACCAGATAATCACCTCCTTCAGTCATTTCCTCCAGTAGATACAAGGAACTTGTGACCTGTGTTAGGATGGTTTTTTGAGAAGCAACGTAAGAGGTGAGTGTGACGCTGCTGCTCACATTGCATCCATAGACAGAAAGGAGAGAAGGGACAGGAAGAGCTCTGTGCTGCACAAACCTCAAAGCCAGTGTTCCCAGGTGTCACCTCTCAGGTCACTCTTGCTTTTGGAGGTAGTTGGTCAAATGGCTCACTCTAAGGACTATTGTGGTCAGAGGTGTCTCATGTCCCATTGGGCAAGGCCCTAGAGGTCACAGTACCTTCCCCAGCCGTAGACAAAGGCAATAGACAGCACAGCTGCCTTCATCCCAGACCCCTGATGACGGTGAAGACCAGAGAAACCACCACCTCCCACAGGCTTGTACTGTGGACAAGAGGGAAATCTCTGTGTACTACACTGAGCAGCAGTGTTTGTGACTGTAATGTGGCCTAGTCACCCTGATTGACAGCTCCTTAGGGACATTTCACTAGGACATATCTTTCTTCAAATAATTTGGGAATATTTAAGGAAGTCAAGACAGGCTCAGATTTGGATTGGTGTTTTCCTGCTTTCACCCCATCTTCCCGGGCACATGTGTGTTTATTCATTGCAAAGGGATTTCATGGGACTGCTGTGGACTGGGAAATTTAGTTGACCCAAGGAGAAGAAAACAGAGGCAAAGCATCATTGAGCAATCTGAGAGCAATTTCCTCTCTGAGATTGTGTCCCAAGATGTACTTCAAATTATAATTAATAAATAACTAAGCAGAAAGCATGAAAATGCGTATTATATTGATTGCTTAAGTATAAGGCAGACACGTGTGTGGAGAAGAATACCAACATCTAATTTGTTCTGCTCCTGAGATGAAGCAACCTGTTGTCATTTAAACAATAACTTCAAAATAAGACTCATGGAGGTAGTAGATGGTAATTGTATAATAGCAAAGAAATAAAAGAAGAATGCAAAGGGCAGCCTATTGGAAATGTTATAAAAATTGCATGCATATATTAAAAATAAAATTATACATCAAATTATTACAGTTCATTATCTCTGGAACAAAGAAAAGGGATTTTAATTGTTTTCTTTATTGCTTTTCTATGTGAAAGTTTAACAATGAGATTGCTATAATTTTTAATATGGTTAAAAAATAAGTCATTAAAAACTTTCTACCAATTCACAGAGCTTTTGAGAGGATAAATTAAATTACATTGTAAAGTGCTTACAACTTGTGCATAAGAACTGCATTATTAAAATAGAACTCATACTAAACTCCAAAAGAAAAAGAATAAAAAATAAATTATCACCAACTCCCAACTATCAACCCATTGAGAAAATTTATCTCTGGTGGCTGAGTTCCCTCAAAGGCAGATGGACTTTCACCAAGTAGAAGTAGAGTACGCAAATAAGGTAGAATATTTGCATGATACTCATCCACATTGATCAACATCCAATCATAAAGCTGAGAACTCTGCCGTAGCTATGGTGGGGTCAGAAGTTTCCTCCAGGAAATGAGGCAGTGGGTTTTACAGTCTCCGCCCATCATGAGACTTTGCTGGAAGTAATCATGACTGAAAAGTGATTTGTTCTGTAAGACGGTGGGAGTGATCAGAAAACTCTCTGTGTTGTCACCAGCTGTCACTCTAAGGCACCCTGACTGCTGTTTTTACTCTTCAGTTTCTGAAATATGTGCATTTGTTATTTGGGTTTAAAAAAATAAAAATAATTAGTCAGAACATAAAAGGATAAGATTTCAATGTTATTTCAGCACTGAGAGATTAAAGGAGGAACCCACCCTTTCATCCCTGTAGACACAGGAAAAAAAATATCAAATTCAATAGCATCCATCGTTAAACAAATAACGCTTCACATACAATGAACAGGAGATTCTTTCGTCACGTTAGAAGAAAGTGTCTACTGAAAACCTCCATCAAACATCACAATCTCTAGAGAAACATTAGGCACGATGTTATACCAGAAACATGGCCTTGCCCCTGGTCTCACACCAGCATTAAAAATGATAATTTATTATTTTACTGTACAATAACATGAAAAATTAAATCAACAAGAAAACGAGAGGAGATGGTGTTCTATTATATGTATTATATGGCTGTCTACACAGGAAAAAAAGGAAAGAAAAATCCATGTTCAGACTGCTAGAAACAATTCAAATAGCTTAAGAACAACAGATATTAATTAACACTTAAATATTAGTAATTTTATAAGGAATAAATGATCTTAAAAATAATGACAAGTTCAGTAAAGGAGAGACCAAAAAGCTGAAATGCATCATGAGATTAAAATTAATCTCATTTTAAAAAAAGTCCAGATGAACGCCAGACAGGAAACCAAGTAGATGCACAATACTCTCCTTCAAAAATGGTTTCCTCCAAATTTGTTTGTAAATTTAAAACAAAGTCAAGCATACACATTAATTAAAATGCTTATGCAAAAAATTTTAAATGCACAAATAGATAGGAGACATTTTTTGGAGACTGAGTCTCACCGTATAGCCCAATTTGGCCTCTAACTCCTCCACTTACTGTCCCAGATTGCCAAGGATTGCATATATGTGCCCTCACACCCGTCTGAGAGAAGATGCTTTTGAAGAATCAGAATTGATGGCACAGGTGTCACCAAACAGAAGAAAACCTGTTATTAAAGTTAACTATATATTTTGTCAATTCCTTTCATTTTGAGCAGGAATTTGTTCTTCTTAATGGGTGAATGATATTCCGTTACATACATGCACCAGAGTGCACACTCATCCACTGACAGATATCTGGGCTTCACCTTAGCCGCTGTGTGGATTTTACAGTAAACTTGTATTCTTTTGGTTTCTGCTTCCACTGCCTTAGAGTACTCAGCATCCAGCTGGATAATATGATAACCTATGTCAGGTTCTTCAAGAAACCTTCTGCTAGTCTCCATAATCGCTGTTAAGACAAATAAGCCGTACACAGAGACAAGAACCACGTGTTATCTCTCTGTGGGAGCTGAAAACAGTGTGAACATAGGAAGTGACTAAGGAGGCAGAGAAAGTGTCAGGAGAGCAGCATGCAGAGGGGAGGCTGATTTACGTGCTGCATGCTGTATTCCTATATTAAAATAGCCCAGCGAGCCCTATTTTTATGTATGATGGATGCATGTGAGCCACAATGCTTTCCAGTCACAGGGTTAACGCCCGTGTTGTTGGTGAAGGAATCAGCAGAGGCTGACAAGTGAAGGCAGAAAGACAGGCTATCTCAAAAAACAGAACCAAGACCACTGACCATCCCCTTGGAAAAATAATAAGTTTCACAACTTCCACAGCCCAAAAACATTAATTCTAGTTGATTAAGTAAATAATTGTTGGAAAAAAGCACTAACCATCCCTCACTCCTAGTCCTGGCTGTTACAAAGTCATTCTTCCACAGTTTGTTTTAAATATATAAGCTACACAGACATACTCTCAAGCAATAAAGATGCATGTGAATTTGGTCATTTAAAAAATGTAAAACTTTCGAATTGCAGGCGGCACCATAAATGTTTAACAGACAAATGCCAGGCTGCAAGAAGATGTTCTCGGCTCGGTTCACATATCGGGAAAGATGAATATGGTTAATAAGTGGGGAGCTTTTAAGTCAGTGAGCATGACACACAAAAAGCCAACTCAGAGTTGAGCCATGAATGTCTATCACGCTCCCAAACATGTTCTACATTATAAATAGAGAAATGGCCACTAAACCAGAAGGAAACAGCCACTGTAAGGGGAGTACCGGCTATGAGAAAGAAGTGTTCTGGCTGTGAAATGGGCTTCTTGGTCCTGCCTGTGGGAGGCCAGATGGAGCACCAAATCTGGAGTCAGCACCTCGGAAAGTAGAAAATGTGCAGCTCCAGGAGCCAGTAATCCCGCTCACAAAAATGTGACCTCCGTGAACCATCATGCGTGCATAGCAGGAGGTAGGGATAAGAATGTGTGTTCCAGATTCCTTATAACCCAGAAAAGTTGAAGACGGTCAAATGCCTAGTCCTTCCAAGAGAAATATACCAGATGGCAGCAAGCGTAATGCCGAGACTCTGCCATTGTATATACTCTCCACGCTAGTACAGCCATGCCTCCAAACAAAACCGAAAATGATGAAGCAAAAACACACAACAAAAATTCAGTGCCACCGTCACTAATAATAGAGGCCAATATACACATGTCAGGTCCCTAACATCATGTAGCACTACATGTAAACTCTGAGTATTATAAATGGTACATTTTATTTTTTAAATATATCAAATACAGACATGGTATTTTTGTTTTATTTCCTGATGTAGCAAAGCTGTTAGTATGGACATGGGTGGTGTCTGGTACAGATTTTAGATATATCTCTTATATTTACATCTTTAAATAGACTGTCACCAAAGAGTATATAAAAGCTACCCACTAATTTTTGGTGTCATAAAAATGGTCTGATTTGTGCAGATATCTCTATTTTTAATTTTAAAAATTCAATAATGTTGTGAAAGGCCCTCTAATGGTCAGAAAGCTATCCTGTCAGTACACCTAGTAGAACCTGCCCTTCTCGGTGACGTCTCGAGGCCCCTGGATTTGCACTTTTGATCTTCTGCTGTCCTTAATAGAACTTCAAAGTCATGTTGGAAGCATTTAAACTATTCAGTAGGCATCTGAAAAGGGCAAACCCAATTGGAATCCTGGGGCTTTAAAATATGTATAGCTTTGATAACATCTCATGTTCATCCAGAGCCTTTCATCCTCAGAATATTAAGCTCTCCCAGCATATTAACTGAAGCGTCCCCACAGTCCCCCATGAGGCAGGATATTGGGCCCTGTTCTTGAGAGAAATCCAAATGGTCATAGATTTATATACTTTGCAAGTCAGAAAAAGGCATAATCATGCCCCCAGGTCCACGATATCCCAAATCTGTAGCCATGTAATTTGGGTCAATTCTCCTCTCTTCATTCATACCCTGTGCCCATATTCTTCATTATTCCTGATTAGTTCTCAGTTCCCAGTTTCATGGTAATTTTCTATAACACTCCCCAGCCCACCACTTCCTTTCCTTTTTAAGCTAAGTGTGATGTTATTAGAAAAACGCGTCTAGAATCCTAAGCTTTAAGTCATAACATGGCTTCAGTATGGCTTCAGTATGGTTATGCTCACTTCTTTGCCTTCAGCCGTGGTCTCCTTCCCACCTGCCACTGCTTCCTCCTGGGAATGAATCACTCTTCCTTTTGTGCTGCAGATACAGTTGAATCAACTATAGTTTTGGGAGGTTGCCATAAAAAGCCGTAAGATCTCTTGCCAGGACAACTGTTTGCAGGTCTGGGAATCGTAAGTGGATGAAGGCCAGGATTTGCCACGCAGATTAACTCCTTGTATGACTGAAACTCACTGGACAACAGGCCCTTGTTCTCTTGTGCTTTGTATCCCAGAGGCGTGTCTCTGTGAGATTCCTTGAGGGTAGTCTGGCCCTCATTTACCCTTGTTATGCTTCGGATGTAAATGTCCCCACAGACTCACATGCTTACATACTTGGTCCCCAGCTCACATGCTTACACACTTGCTCCCCAGCCTCAGGTGGTACCAGGGGGAGGTTGCGGAACCTTTTGGAGGTGTGATCTAGCTGGAAGTACAGGATCTCACAGGCATTGACCAACCCGTTTGATGTCACATTTCCTGGTTCCCAGACACTGGCTGCCTCAAGCTCCAGCTGCCCAGCCTTCCCAGCAGTGAGGGACTGTCCTTCACCAGGAGCCCAAACAACTCCTCCTGTCTCAAGTTGTTTCATTTCTGATACTTCACCAAAGAACAAGAAGACTAACAAACACAATATCTGAGCCTAGGGAAAAAAAATCCAGGTCATTATCATCACTCCTTTCAAAGTGAAAAACTATAGACAGCATAAGTTCAGAAATGGAATATGACGAAAACATTTAAAAGTATCCAGGAAGCAAATGTCTGCTTCCTAAGCTTACAACAAAGCCACATGATTTGTTTTTACAGTATACCATGGCAACACACAGTGTGATGCACATATTGCTAGAAAGCAAACTTCACATTTTGAAAGTTGGTCCTTTTCCAAGTTCATGATACAAGGTAGATATGATTGCCCCAAGATACAGAAAAGCCATGGGATTGCCAGGGGTCTCAAGCCACGGACCACCATACTGCCAGGGGTTTCAAATATTGGCATGGGAGCATTACTTTGTCAAGGAACATTCTGTGAGGTGATTTGACCCAACAACATGTTAATATAGGTATATCAAATATGTTAAGGCAGGTCAGGCTGAACTGTGGTGTTGAACGTAACCTTGTTGTTTGCAGTCTTGGAGTGATTTCACAAGACGTAACTCCCTGGGAATGGATCAGCATCCTCACACACACTCTATGAGTTGTTAAGGGAGTTGGTAGCTGTACGTTGGCTATGTATCTTTTTCTGTGATTGGTTTAATGGCCATTCATCATTTCAATTAACCAAGGGCTTAAAACCATGTCTAGCTACTGGGACATCTGCTCCTTGACACCTGAGGATTGGTCAGTCTTGTGGGCCTATGAGTAGAGTCAGGTTGGTGAGTGAGCAGCTGAAGGGACACAGCTGTCTACAACTATGACTGTCTGTCTTCCTAGTGATTCTGTGCTGGAGGAGTGAGTGTGTGTGTATACCTGAGTGTGTGTGTGTGTGTGTGTGTGTGTGTGTGTGTGTACACCTGAGTCTGTGTGAGTGTTTATGTATGTATATGAGTTCATGTGTATGAACATGGGAGTGTGTGAGTACATGTGTGAATATGTGTGTATGAGCCATTGGCCTGCTTTCTGCCTTCTCATCGCCAACTTTCCACCATGACAGATGTGTTTTAACAGTCTGGGAACCAGGCTACAGATACACAAATGGATTCAGCATGGGCAGATCTCTAAGCAATGCCTAAATAAGCCATTCTGGACCTGGAAAGTTATCATGTTTGCCAATTTGAGCAGCCATTGGGCTGTCCCAGGGATCAACAAATTGCATTCTTATGCAAAGCATTGCTGGAAGAGTCTGGTAGGCTTTGGTGAAATGAGCTCTGAATGAGCCCCATCCCATCCATCAAGCCCATAAACTACAGCAGAGTAGGGCTGAATGGGGCCTTGGAGCAAGCAAACCAGCACTGTTTTTATTGTGGCCATGTGTCAGCGCTGCCAGACAATCTCCCAGTCTGAGCATTTACACATTGGCAGCTCAGTTGTCTGCCCCCGCTACGTGCCCTTCCTCCATATCTCACCTGTGCAGCATCTGCTGAAAGGTGTGTGGTTTACACACAGAAGGCCTTGAATGAGCACATATAGGCTTCATGGACCACTCTTGCCTGTGATGAATGGCATGTGCTCATTTGCAGTTGAGCACGGCTTGGGAATCATGTTCAGGTATCCTCCAGGCTGTAAGAGACTCATGCATTGGGGGATAGACCCCTTGTCTGCAAATGATTTACCTTTGATGTGAACAAGCTGTTTCCACCCAACACATTCCCTTTGATGGTGGCCTGGTAGAAATCAACATCCCTTCTTTGTTCAGACATAAGGCATGTGAACTAGAAATTNTAGAGGGAAGGTAATTTGAAAATAGCCATTCTGAGGTTGCATGCTGTTTCCTTTTCACACTGGTAGGCAGGAAATAGGCTGGGTCATCAGACTGGGTGGCTCAGACATGTGGTTACAGGCACTTGCTACAAAGTCATAGCATCCAAACTCTTCAAACTCACCATAATAGTTCTCTTATTGTTTTGTTCTTAAGACAGAGGTTCATATAGCCCAGGTTTGCTCTGAGCTCCTGACCCCTGACTCACACAAGTGCTAGGATCACAGCATAAGCCACCATGCCTGTGTTTAATAAGAGATGTCTTTTTTTTTTTCTTAAAATACTGAGTATTGAATTCAGGGCTTTGTGCATGCTCGTCAGATGGTCTACCACTGACCTATTATTATTCCTACCCCTTCAAACCCAATCCAGAAGTCCTGGGAGTCAAAGTCTATCCAGTTGAGTTTCCCAGGAGTGAATACATTGTCTAGCACACCCAGTAATACTTAGCCAGGAAGACCAATCAACTCTAGAAAAGGAATTCATTCACACAATCTATGGTTTTATGGTGTGAGGAGAGAGGACAGTCAGAGTTTGCCCTGATTGTGTGTGTGTGTGTGTGTGTGTGTGTGTGTGTGTGTGTGTGTGTGTAGGGGATATACAGGTGAGAAGAGCTAAGTGTGAGTTTAGTGTGAAATGGTCGGTAATGTGTGTGGTAGGGAGTAGAAGGGTGGAAGGAGAGAGGACCATCCTCCAAAAGCCATGCCGGAATCTCTGACAGCAAGCAATCATCAGGTGAAGGGCTCAACCACTGTCCCAAGGTAGTTAGGTAGACAATCAGCTCATTGCTCTACTTCTACAGAGCATGCAGCAAGCTCAGCCTCTGCTTGGACAAACTCATCAGGGGAGAAAAGAATGCCATTTTTACAGCATTGAACATCTCCCTCAGATATGCTTGTAGACTCAGTGAGTCAGAGATCATTCACATGGCCTGCACTATAAAATATTCCAGCAACATGCTCATGGCTCCATGTTGCATCATCTAAACACCCTGTTACTGAGTTGTCCTAACAAAGCTCCCAGAAATTGTACAAGTCAGGAGAGATGATAACACCAAGTTTTGGTTTATTTTTGTGTACCCAAGAATAAATACACAGTAAATGAGTAAATAAATATTTGGTGAACCATTGAATGAGTACATGATGATGTGAGTCATTCAAAAACTGAATTAATGATTAGGTAAGCTACTCTAGGGAGTTCTCTTTCTATTCCTTCTTACATTAGAAAAATTGAACATTTTTATTGGACCAATGACTTCCATTTTCATAGGTTAAGGATCTAGTCATTGTTTGTGTGCATAATCTACCATGCATGTCTCAATCTTATTTCTACCCGCCAATAGGGACTGAGAAAAAAGGTGTGATTGTTTGGTAGGAGCTCCACCTCAGGCCCTGGTGTCCAGTTCTGGGCAGACAGTTCCCAGCCACCACACAATGTCCACCAACTGGTGGTGCTGCTTTCTACCTGGGGGGGTCACCAGCCACTGGGGCCATGCTCCAGCCCCAGTGCCCTATCACTGGCCCTGCTTCCTGTGCTCCACCTCCAGCGCCACCCACACCTCTAGCCATCTGGACTCCTGGCCCATGTGCAGCCTGCCAAACACAGCTCCTCCCCAGAGAGGCCAAGACCACTCCCTCAGCTTATTTAAGCAGCATCCCGGAAACTAGATTCGTGTTTCCTCTGGTCTCTCATCCCGGTCTCTCTGAGGGGCTGGGGAATCAAACGGGAATGTTTGCCCATTAAACCAAGGCTTTTCTAATTTGGGCTAATTTGGTATGATTGGATTGCTGCATTGGCAGAGAGGCTTATCCAGGTGTAAGAAACTTATCAGTGATGCCCAAGTATTTATGAGCAGGAGGCTGGTAGGTGGCCATGGCTGTTCCTCATAATGTGTGCAGAGACAAAAGTCAGGTGCTCCAAGAAGATCTGACCAATGGAACACTGGCATAGGGGCACATGGTTTGCAAACATAAACCAAACAAGTAGACAAAAACAGATGCAGGTACAGTGGAAAGTGAGAATGAAAAATGAGCCAGAATCATGTGTGAGGGAGGGGTTCAGCTTAGTGGTAAGTCACTTCCCATGCAACAGTGAGGTGAGGACTTTTGGGATTCAAATTCCCAAAGCCCAGGCAAAGTCTGAGTTTATGTCATGGTCCAACTGTAATCCCAATACATGGGAGACTGAACTGATGATCCTCAGAGAAAGCTGGCTAGGCAGACTGATTGAACTGGTGAACTCTGGGTTCCAGAGACAAATCTCAACTCAGTATGAAATGTGGAGAGTGTTGAGGGAGACAACTAATGTCAACCTCTCTTCCACACCCATGTGAACACGCATGCATGCACACAAAC
>LZPO01009077.1:0-10216 GCA_001675575.1 Neotoma lepida
AAAAAAAAACCTCCGTTATGAACAAAATCCTTTGGGCTATGAAAAAAGCCATCACTCACCATCTATAGATTAAAAGAGTTAAAATCTTTTCTTTATATCAACTGCCAACTAGCAAACTTTGTGAAATCCTACAAGATGGAATAAGACCAGAGTCTGTCCCTCCTCTTTCTTATTTATTTCACTCTCTTTTCTCAGAGACAGCCATTAAGACAAATATTTTTTATGTCAACTCACTGAGGACTGCCTGTAGTCATTGAAAATATGCAATAATTGACTTCAATAATTAATTCCTGCTTGCCAGTATGCTCTTGCTCATGCATTCTTCTCGGGTCCCAGTTAAAAGGAACTCAGAGGCAGGAGTGCATAAACAGCTATGTTACTTTGGGGAGCTAAAGTCCCCTAACATACTGTATATTTGGGAAGGGCTTTTAGGCCTGAGGCTATCCGAAGTTAATTCCTATATGGTCCCCTGTTACCTTGTGTTGTCTATGATTTTCTAACCATGTCAGAGGAGTAGAAAGCCAAGTGGAGAGCTAGATATCTTTGTAGTAAGTGATCTGAACTCAATTAGAAAAATCTATCTTTGCATTATACCAAAAATGCCCTAGGGAAAAAAATACAGAGAGAGAAGTTTCTGGAAGGAAAAGGCACTGGGGCAGAAGGGAGCTAGAAGTGGAAAAATCATCAAGGATGAATGTCAAAAGACAAAAATTTTAGAAAGGGAAAATATTATTTTGGAAACCAAATGAACCTGTACCTTTTCATTTTAAAGATTTCTGTAGCTCAGTCTACTTGTAAATATTAATGTGAAGTCATGCTGTAGACCTTTCAAAAGATGGCTCAGGCCAGGTGGTGGTAGCGGCTCACTCCTTTAATCCCAGCACTCAGGAAGCAGAGCAAGTTCCAGGATAGCCAGAGCTACACTGAGAAACCCTACCTCAAAAAAAAAACAAACAAACAAATGAAAAAGATGACTCAGTCTGTGCTATAGTGATTGCCTTATGAACAGAACCTAAACTGACTCCTAGGGGAATGTTTCATAACTTCCTTTGAGCTGTTTCCATCTAGGTTTTGTTTTTTTCTTTTTCTTTTTAGTTTTATATATATATATATATATATATTTAAATATACAAATTATATAATTCATCTATGTATATAAAAATACATGTATATGTATATATATATAAACATATATATATACACACACACATATATATGTTAGTGCAACAGTACAAAGGTAACAGCTTAGACAGGAGGCTTTAGAATACAGTTAGCAGAACAGCCCTTAAATTTAATACTAAAAAAAAACTTTAAACCTCCCCTTGACCCAGAATGTGTCACAACTCAAGATTTTTTACTAATCGGGGAATTTACAGCCCCAAACTGATTGTGATGTCAAGGCATTATTGTAAATCAGAACTTTAAAGAAAGGAAAGTAGAAATGGAAAGCAGGCTGTGATTAACCATCGGACAACACGTGGTCCTAGGCAGCCAGGTACAAGAACCAACTTCTTGTTACTACCTAGTCCCAGGGNGACAAGGTTCCTGATGCAAAGAACAGATTAAAAGAAAAAGTAGACCAGATGTTTTTCTTATTAGACGGGTTAAGTCAGACCAAACCTAAAATTAGGAAAACACGAGGGGCTGATTTACTACTGTGCTGGGATGGGTGACTGTTCTGGGAGCTGGGGCTGGTGGCTGCAGAGCCAGGTCTCTGCTTATTAATGGGGCTGTGGGAGCAGGAAGGCCTCACCCCTGACTGCTCTAAAAATGCTGAACGAGGACCCCAGCATGGTGATGAAAGCTTCTCTCTGAAAGCTCATTGCAAACAACATTTGAATCTACTTCAAACAGACAGTGGTTTAAGAGACAGAGGGAAAGGCCAAATTCATGATCTTTATTTTACAATTTATTTATTTTAATATTTTATGCGTATGAGTTTTTTGCCTCTGTGTGTGTGTGTGTGTGTGTGTGTGTGTGTGTGTGTGTGTGTGTGTGTGTGTGTGTGTGTGTGTGTGTGTGTGTACCATGTGTATGTCTGGTGCCCGCAGAGGTCTGAAGAAAGTAGTGTTGGGACTGAAGTTATGGATGGTTATGGGCTGCCATGTGGATGCTCGGAATCAAACCTGGGTCCTCTGCAAGAGTAACAAGTACTTTTAACTACTGAGCCAACTCTCCAATCCTCATTAACATTCTTTTAAAAATGTGGAAAAAATTAACCTGGCCTGAATGAAGTATTTTTTCCTTAAGGTGAACTTCAATGACTAAGAAGTCAACTTCATTGCGATTGATATAAGTGCAGACCATTCCATCCCAGAGAGTTTGTTTCCATGCTTAGTTTTGAGTGCCTGGTGGAGGAGAACTTCTGCCTTAAAAGTGAGTCAATTTAGCTCCCCTACTTGAAGGACAGGCTAGATTTCACACCCAAGAACCCAGATGTTCAGGGACTTCATTGTAACTGCTACTCTTTGATGGTAGTGAAGCAGCTGAGTGTCCCTCCTTGTCAAGAATTTGATACAAGAAGAGTGGATTTGTAGAATAACCTGCTATCTCAAGTTGCAGAAAGACATAATGCATACCTTCTCAGATAGTAGATTAAAGATACAATCAAATAGCCTTTGCACAGGTCCATCCTAAGAAGCTCTTCCTCCAAAAGTAAATTTCTTTCTAGTTCTGGTAAGTTGTTTGTATGCCACGTAATTCCCAGTGCCATAAAATCAGTTTCTGTTGTCTGTCATTATGTGCTTTTTTTCTTATGCCCTCAGAAACAGCTCTAATGTGTGGGTGAATGTGTAGATGAAATTCATAAACCAGATTTAAACTCCCTAGATATGGCAAGGTAATGATGCCTTTAGATATGCCACATAAATGCCATGAGCCTCAGCTTCCTTATTGCAGAGTGGAGGGAAAAATATGCTTCTCTGAACAGTCCTGAAGGTGAGAGAAATTCATACTTCTGAGAGTAGGTATTACACATGCAGTATCTTTAGGGTTTCCATTGGTGAGAAGAGACACTGTGACCATAGCAACTCTTATAAAGGAAAGCATTTAATTGGGGCTGGCTTACAGTTCAGAGGATTAGTACACTGTCATCAGAGGGAAGCATGGTGACATGCAAGCAGACTTGGTGCTGGAGAAGTAATTGAGAATTCTACATCCATATTGGCAGACAGCAGTAAGAGTGTCACACNGGGGATGGCTTGACCATCTGAGACCTCAAAGCCCAACACCAGTGACACACAGCCTCCAACTACATCACACCTACTCTAACAAGGCCACACCTCCTAATAGTGCCACTCCCTATGAGCCTATGGGAGCCATTTTCTTTCAAACCACTAAAATATGGGAAATNCTTAGACCCCTAATCCCTTCTGGAAAATAGTAAGAGCTACAAGTTTGAACCAGTTGTATACCTGTCCACCTCCCTTAGATTCAAATCATTCTTCCACTTGTCAAGAAAAACTAATGCAGTTCAAAATGCCATTCTTTAAAGTGGCAAGATAGCAAATCTGTCACCACCAGGACCCACAATTATGGGAACTTTGGGATGATCAATTCTTTCTTGCTTCCAAAGAAACTAAGCTAATAATTTTTCCAAAACTATTTTCAGCCCTCAAAATATCTTTATAGGATTAAAAAATAGTCACCTCCAGATGGCCAAGACTGAGCCAGAATGAACTAAGACACTNAATGGCACAAAAGATGCCCATATCTTTTTTGTTCATTTCATGTGATTGCCTGTCTGTTTCTTGGTGTCAACAACACTATTCAGAATCTAGAGTGCAACAACAAGAAAATCTTTGCATCTAGAAGAGTAGCTTTGGGCCTCATCTAAGGCCAAGCATGCCATTTAATGATATTTTACTTTGTCAATTATACTTATTTGTAGGAAGCCAGAAATTGAATATATCCTAATAAATAATTTGTATTCCAAAATAGATATAAGTGCATGTTATAGTGTNGCAATAACATGTAATAAAGTAGTTAGAAAGTCATCCTTAGGTGGTGGCAAACTAAACATTCCATGTGAGAAAAAACTTATATCAAAAACCTTGTAAATGGAATTTCTCAAGATTTCCTTCATAAGTCCAGAATCCAAGCTGTCTTAGTTAGGCTTTCTATTGCTGCAAAGATATATCATGACGAGGGCAACTCTTATAAAGGAAAAAATTTAATTGGGTGGCTTACAGTTCAGAGGTTCAGTCCATTATCATCATGGTGGGATATGGTGACATGCAGGCAGACGTGGTACTGGAGAGGTAGCTGAGAGTTCTATATCTTGTGCAGGCAATAGGAAGTGAAGTGAGACACTGGGTGTGGCTTGAGCATATATGAGACCTCAAAGCCTTCTTTCACACTGACACGCTTCCTCCAAAAGGCCACACCTACTCCAATGAGGCCACACCCCCTAATAGTGCCACTCTCTTTGGGGGCCATTTTCTCTCAAACCATCACATATGCATTGTTTTCTAGTTAACAGAGTTAACTGAAACTTTCTGTCTATTATTAATGTATTTAATTCAGCTTTCTATGATGGTGTACACAGACACACTTGTTCAGTGTGAGGTCGGTGCTGGAGTTGGGCAAGGCATGGAGTTTATAGACGGTCCTATTCATAAACCACAGTCTTCTTGAGGCCTGGGGTTACTCATCTACTCCCAAAAAAAGAAAGTCATCTTTGATTTACTTACAAGTGAATATTTCTAAAAGTAACAGCTTTAAAGATTAGGAATCTAAGAAGAGGGTTTGGAGAACAGCTCTGTCACCAAGCACATTTCCCAGTGAGTAATGCTAGTTAGTTTGTGACCTGATAGAAAATCAGCCACTAGTAACAGCTGCCATTTTTCTGACTTTCTCTCTGTCTCTCTGTCTCTCTGTCTCTCTCTGTCTCTCTCCCTCTCTCCCTCTCTCTCTCTCTCTCTCTCTCTGTGTGTATGTGTATATGTGTATGTTAATAATAATCAAAAAGAATATTAATTTGAGAGGGAGTTAGGGAATGACATGGAAGGAGTTGGAGGGAAGGATTTCAGGGGAGCAAATGGAAGGGAAGAAGTGATGTAATTATAATTTAAAATGCAATTCTGTATCAAGAAATTAGTGAAATGGGCTGGGGAGATGACTTTCTTTCCCTCCCCCACTGTGTGTGTGTGTGTGTGTGTGTGTGTGTGTGTGTGTGCATAAATACATCAATAAAACCTGTTGCATCTGTTTATGGTGCCTTTTTTTCTTATATGACTTCAGGGCTGAACAATTTTTCCTGTATAACCAATTTGGCATCTCATCTCTGGGCAAAACTAATAACTATTAGTTGTTTCTAGTTCTTTACCTGGAGGTGGAATGCTGTGAGATTTCCTCACTGCTGCGTTAGCATGTGCATTGATATTGTCATTGTTTGTGTCTTGTATAAGTAGGCATATTGTGGAAGTATCATGGTTGTAGATTCCCTGTCATTGTATATTTAGACTTTAAGGCAGTACTATGGGAAGTCAGTAATTAATCATGTTCTGATGAGACATTCTCTCATTAATATCATAACATTGTATTTATCTTTAAAAGCACACCACTGGAATAACTGAATTGGTGTGCATCTTTATAAACTTTTCATTTTATATAACATGCTTTAAAAACTATTGAGCTTTTGTGTTCTTTGTAGAAGCTATGGCTATCATAATCACAAGATAGGATGGGATCTTGAAGTACCAGATATCCCGCTGTCTAGGGACAAGATCATGTGTAGCCCAGAAAGATAGTTATTCGAATCTTTTTTTTTTTAAATGAAACCTCAGAGGAAGCCTAGAGTAGTTAGATTATCATGGTAACTACACAATATCTATGACTAATATATACAACTGCCTTTTTATGGCTACCACATTAGGAATATTTCTATTCATTCTATTTTAAATTCGATTCAAATGTAAGTGTGAATTCACTGTTAAGCAGATCCATAACTGATGTAACTCAAAGGAGAATAGAATGTCAAAGAATGAAATTGTTGTACATGAAAATCTTGTTCTATTACTTTGGCAGTATTAAGCTGCTAAATTAATAAAAATGGTCAGATGTAACTCTCTTTAAGCGACAAAATACTAAAACTGCCTTTGAAGTCAATCAACTTGAAAGGTTTCTACTTTAAAGAATCGCATAGTAGACATTTGAATAAAGCAAATATATTCCCTATACCCACGCATATATTTTCAGAAACAGGCACCCACTTTTAGTGACATTGTATTTTAAGACTCTAGTTAACCAGTAAAACAAATTATGTTGTTCCCTTTATCTATTGGAACAAAACATAGTCAGCTTACTTTTGTATTGTACATTAATTTTGTGGTTTATTTTTTTAGCAAGTATAACATATATTATGAAGTTCAAAGGTCAGTAGTAATGAAGCCAGAAGTGAGTCAGCCTTTGCTTTTTACTGNCTTGCATCATCCCTGAATTCCTATGGTGAAGCACCCTATCCTCCAAAGTCTTAGAATATGACCTTAGGTGGAATTAGAGCCTTAAAGGGGGTAATTAAGTTGAGATGAGGCTTTTAGGGAAGAACAGGGGTCCTGCACACCAATCCAAGAGCATGTGAGTACACAGCAAGAAGTCAGCCACAGCCAGTACAAGGAAAGAGATCCAAAGTCAGACACAGTCACACCTTCATCTTGAATTACTCTCTCTAATAACAGGAGGGAATGTTCATTTCCAGTATCTGTTGGAAAATGAATGTTCACTTCTACCTGTATTCCTAAGCTGCAGTTACCGTGGGGAGACCGTCAGCAATTTCTTACATATTCGTTCAGGTAGATTTAGATTTTTGTGCAACACACAGACAAATACAAGATAACTGCCCACAAATATAACACTGTATATTTTCTTCTGGATCATTATTTCATTCACTAACATGTCCAAATGATCATGTCATATCAAAATGTGCCCATTTTATGGTTGTATGATTTTCCATTCTGTGACTTTACTATTGTTAAATATTTTTTCTAAATAAGTTGATTCCAATAACTTGTAATAAATAGTATAGTTAGTATTCTTCAGCATGCATCCCTACTTGTATGAATATATTTGTAGAAGAAATTCTTAGAAGCAGAACTACAAGGTCAAAATACATGTGCATTTAAAATTTATAAAATATTGCTAAATGCCTACACAAGAAATTGTAGCAATTTAGACTCATGTAAAAATGACATATTATGNTATTTATTTCTCCATACTTTCAACAATATTGGGCTGTATGAAACTTTATATATAGTATCCCATTACAGTTTTAATAGTATTTCTATTATTATGAATGAGATTAAGATTTATAAAAATCTTTTACAGCACCACTTACATTATCTTTTCAATAAACTGTTCATATTCCTCTTACATTGTTCTATTAGGTTGCTGGTAATTTTATCATTAATTTTATGAGTTCCTTACATATTAAGAATATTGTCCCTTGTTCTACAATATAATTTGTGTTTACAAATTGCTTATTTCCAGTGTGTTATTTTTCTTTTAAATGTGTTTATGATGCCTTTTCTATGCACATTTAATGCAAAGATATCAACTTACATTTCTAATATGTGTTATATTGAAAAAGAACTTCTCTGCTTAGATCTTTTTTTAAAAAAATCTCTATTATCTTATAAAGGTTTCAGCCTTTTAATTTAAATATTTGATTTATCTGAAATAAATTTTCCTGAAAAGCAATGAGGAATGAACTTTTAAAGATATTCATCTCATTTTTTCAATTCTTCTTGATTAAGCTGCCTTTCCCAATGTCAGTGGCAACGGTTGGTCTATTTCTTCACAAAATCCCATGAACTTTGGTAAACTCACTACCATTAGATTATTTCTGAGGTTTAAATTGTGTTGTTCACATTTAGGCACACTAGAATAGCTCTGGAAAGTGTAAATATGCCACACTTAATTTTTTGCTGGGGTGATGCCAAAGAAAAATATATGTGATAAAACTATAATTTAAAAATACATATGAAAATGCATTGAGCAAAAAGTAGAATCAATTTGTTATGAAACCAAAGATAAAGAACCCCAAATATCCATGCTGTATTTACCAACTAAACACTGAACTGGGCTAGGGCTGGTGATGGAGTATTTTCATTGAATGATTGAGATGCTGAATTTGACCCCCAGCATCATAAATAAATGAATCAATAATTAAACTAACTTGATTTATTCTGGCTTTTGCCTTATGCTTGGAATGATAGAACTATCTTCTCAGAGTATCATCTCTAAGAATTATATCTTTATGATTAATCACATAGCAAAGACATCAAGGCTGTGTTGTCACAGGATCTAAGAGCAGGAAAACTAATAAACAGAAGGGAAGTAGCTTCTATGGAATAAAAGTTTATTATTTAAAAATAATTTAAGACAGGTCTATTAGGAGGTGAATCCCAACCATGAGATGACTCAGGAGTTAAGATGCCACCCACTTTGGGACTCCACAATCATGAAAGAACTCTTGGTAATTTGCATTGAGTAACACAAAAGGGAGGAGAGCTTGAAGAGTATATGGCTGCTTCATAAAACCCTTGGGCCAGAGTCTCACTCTTTAGTGACTAGAAACCATCAGGCAACATCATCTAACTGCAAAGGATCAGGAAACACATTCTAATTAGGTGACTTTATGATCAGAAAAAAAAATACAGGGCTTTTGGTAAGAGGCTGGAGGGTAGGGCTTCTGATGCCAAACAAGATATTGAGGTTCCACACACTGACTACAAGATCCAAGTCAAATTAAAACAAAAGAATTCCTGGAGGTTGGTAAACTGGGGATCCTAAGAGAAGTGAAAGTGTACTTCTAATTAATTTGTTCTCCAGAGAACAATCTTTGATTTTTCATTCATTCACTCATCTACTTATTTGTTTACTTTTTAAACTAAATTTTAAAATAAGATTACATATATGTGATATGTAAGATTTCAGGCAAGTGGCTGTATGCCCTTGTTTGAAACATGCAAACACTGTACGGTGACTATATACAAGTGTTTAAAATATGCATTGCCTCACAAACTTACCATTCCTTTTTGAACAACACTCAAATCTACTCTCTTAGCAATTTTCAAGTAATTAATACCCTGTGATTAACTGTGACCACTATGGTGTATACAACAGCTTCCTACTCTCTACACATCTGTTAATTACCATTCTAATCCCTGCTTTGAGGCTTTAACCATCTTTTTTATTTATTTATTTATTTTATTTTAGGTGCATACATGTGTTGCCTATATACTGTGGATATCATGAGAGGGAGGTAATTCCTGGAACTGAAGATATGGATGGTTGTGAGCTACCACATGGGTGCTGGGAATCAAGCCCAGGTCTTCTACATGAGTAGCAAGTCCTCTTAACTGCTGAGCCATCTCTCCAGCCCATGTCCAACTTCCTTAGATTTCACTTTCAATGAACAAATAAGTCAATGAGTTGTTGTACCATGAATCAATCATCCAGATCTAGTAGCACAGGTGAGAATAGTTATTACCAACTCTAAAGAAGCCATTCATTCTTCCCTGAAAATACATAGATAGTAAAAAAAAAGTAAAAAAAAGATGTGCTGAGAACCAAAGTCTGTAACAAAGCACAAAACCTTCAGTACTGTTTGTATGATGAGCTAGACAAGGTGCAAGGAAAAGGGTGAACACAGATATTTAATGCCTTTAACTTCATCTTCATATTTCAAGCAATCATATGAACACAAGATATCATGCTGCCCTAGTAATAGTTTGTGCACAGGAGATCAAGGACCACTAGAACATTTACTTATTGATATTTTCTAAAACAGAATCACTACCCTTCCAAAAAGATCCTAGGGAAATTGCTGAAGTTAAAAAGAGTTTAATTTAAGAATTTGGTCCTTGGCTGTGGATCTCTGCAAGCTCCAGACATCCAGTCGAAGAGAGGTAAGAGGAATTGTATGAGCAAGGGGCATCAAGATCATGATGGGGAAACTTACAGATACAACTGAACCAAGCTAGTGGGAACTCATGAACTTTAGACCAACAGCTGTGGAGCCTCCATGGGACTGGACTAGGCCCTCTGCATAATGGAGACAGTTGTGTAGCTTGGTCTGTTTAAGGGGCCCCCGGCAGTGGGAATAGGATCTATCCCTGGTACAGGAACTGGCTTTTTGGGGCCCATTATCTCTGGTGGAGCACCTTACACAGCCTTGATGCAGGGGGAGGGGCTTTTTCCTGCCTCAACTGAATGT
>LZPO01009077.1:10366-30355 GCA_001675575.1 Neotoma lepida
AAAAAAAAAAGAATTTGGTCCTATGTCTAAGAAGAAAGTATCCATGAATTATATTCACTTTAATCCTTTAGGCTATGAGGTGTTAAGTATGAGCAAGGTAACTTCTTAGAAAACACCCCAGGGCTACAGAAGTAGATTAATATGACATGGCTAGGTCTTCCTAGACGCCACAGAACTTCAACAGTAGTGTGGGGGTTTCGGACCTTTCTAGGGCAAGAAGAACACAGAAATAACTAAGATAGATAAATGCCTGAGCTTATACTAATGCTGAAGGCAAGCTGTTGCCTCCCTTTCCCCAACCCTTTCCTATCAGTCATCTGCAACGCTGCTGGATCTCTGTTCTCATTGTTAAATGAGGTTACAAGGTCACATGGCCACTGTCTCCTTCAGCAGTCTTCATTTTGACACTTTTTGAATTTACAGCAAACTAGCCCAATTACATTCAAACCCTCATGACACTAGGCTTTTTTATATGACATTTATTTATTTATTGAGGGAAGATGTAGTTGGTGTGGGTGCATTGCCATTGTGTGTGCATACAGGCCAGGGGAAAACTTATGAGAGATGGTTATCTCCTTCCACCATGTGGACCCTGAGTATCAAACCCACATGGCCAGGTTTAGCAGCAAGCATCTTTATGTATTATACCACATTTATTAATGTACAAAGTCCTCAAACAGTAAATGTCAAAAGAATTACTTCTGTGAAAGCGTATAAATTCAGCTCTTGTCTCTAGCTGACACTATTAAAAGAACTACATGGCCCGAGCTCTAGATGAAGAGCTACAGGTGGCCAATGGCTGTTGAGAGGAGAGAGAACAGTGTTCTCTAGGACCAAACCTCAATAAGTTATCCAGTCCCAAGTGATCAGCCTTAAATCCATTTACATACAAGAAACAATGAATGGACTTAGTAGGTGTGTGTGTGTGTGTGTGTGTGTGTGTGTGAGAAGAGAATAACTAAAGAAGAAGAGGTCATGAATTTGAGAGGGAGTAGGGAGACACAGAAAGAGTTGGGCAGGAAGGGGAGGGGTAGCAATGATGTAAATACAGCATTCATGTTTGAAATTCTCAAAAATTTAAAAAGCATTATTCTTGGAATGGCTACAATTGAAAATTGCTTTTACCTAGAGTGATATTCTATATATGTGCTGCTCAAAGGTAAATATTTTAAGACATTTTTAATTCGAATAATAAGCTTTTAAAATCTATATAACAAAAGGGATTCTTGTGTTTTGTTCTTTTTAAAAAATCTTTAAAGAAAACCTTGCTGGGATTGCATGCAGTGATAGAGACGCTGCTAAGAATGCCTCACAGCTGCTTCAAATCATTCACTGCTCATAAACATATGGGCTCTATTCTTCCGTCACTGTGCGTAATTCCTATTGACACTAATGGGAACTGCACATGCATATCACTATAATTTGGCCTCAGACAGACTGAAAATCATCATTGAGATGAGAAGCAAAGCCACCAAACAAAGAAAGGAATTAATTCCTTAAAACTCAGATCATACACTTTCTTGTCACTAAAATTCCTGTCATGGTGAGTTAATCAGTAGTGATTTTAATACAATAAGCTATAAATCAAAATATGATATACATACATATATAACATATATGCCTACAGACAGACAGACAGACAGACAGACAGACAGACACACACACACACACACACACACACACACACACACTATCTTCCAGAAGATAACAAATCATCTTTATCCAAACTAAACACTGGAAGCTAAAGATGCCAGTGCTGTGTGAATAGCTACAAGCTTCTAGTTGGTAATGCTGTGATATATATATATATATATCCTTAATTCAGATATCTATTAATTGCTCATTGTTTCAGATACCCTTTCATGCTTTAATGAGATCATTTTCTCATTTTTCAACCTCAACCCAAACTGTAGGATTTGTCTTCCTTTTTAAAATGCAAGATTATAGCAGGCATCCACCTAGAGAATCTCAAATTAGGAAGATTCATTCACTGTCCCACTATCCTATTTTCACATCCGAACAACTAAGTTCCTGCTTGTGTGTCTCAGCAGTGCCATTCTGGCCGGGTTCCAAGATGCAGGAGGTTGCCTCAGATCTCAGTGGGAAGCGGCCATTATGTGTTTGGGGGAAGCCATTGGAAGCTGGCAGGTGAGCCAATTCTATCACCAAGGAGAAAGTATTGCTGGTAAAGTCACCTTGTGACAAGTGTCTCCCTGCTGTGGGTTAACTTCCAGAAAGAAGGTTTGCAGAACACATAGCAGTTCACAACGAGGAAATCAAACAAAATAAATTGAGCATAATTTGACACAGTTAAAATAAGAAGTGTCACCGATGCCGCTGTGAAGTGGGAGTTATGAAGAGCTTCTGCAGGGATTAAACATTTAGTTAGACAATAAAATAGCTTTCTGGTCAAACCAGAGACATTACTCTTAATGTGCAACCTGACGGAAACTAGTCAGTAAGTCTTTTTGACAAGCATGGCTGCTAAAGGGTAGTAACTGGGGCTTATGAGGCACACATGCTCATGTAATTGATAAACCCTAAGCAGAGAGAAATAGCAAGATTACAAGAAAAATAACCAATTCAACATGATCTTTTCAGGGTTTTTTTTTTCTAATAAATTGCAAAGAAATAACCAGAAAAAGTATTATATTGAAATGGGTTCCCCCACCAAATTCACCTGGATGTTGATAGATTGAGCAGAAATATTTCCACATATAGTTTTCTCACAGACATACTGCCATTCCATTTTTAAACCAATGCTTCTTCAGTACACTCCCAAGTTTTTTAAACTGTACCTAAGGAATACCCTATGCAAAGAGGATAAGAAACAGAAGAAAGAGATGAACTGAATTTATTGACAAAAAATAGTAAAAACATAAAAATATGTATTTCTGTATATTGATATGTACAGATATATGAAGCACTCAAAACATAGTCAGTGTTTTCTAATTTTTAACTTTTGTGCATCTCTCTCTCTCTCTCTCTCTCTCACACACACACACACACACACACACACTCCCTCACAAAAGCATTCCACATATGGTTTTGTTTACTGGTACCCAGTAGTCTCTTTAGGACTTTCATTCCTCCAGGACACACCTACTTAAGGTCAAGATCTATTCCTCATCCCGTATCCTTGTTTATTCAATTCTAGTTGATTCCAAATTGGTAGTAGAGAGAAAACTTTGAATCAAATGAGTTCTCGGTAAGGTATGAATCATTAGCCTTGTAACAGGCAATTCTGCTAAAAAGCTAGCCTCTAGATCTGCAGGCCAAACACTCACAATTCTTCACCTATTTTTTGAACCCAAAATACTGCATATTAAATATTTTCCTCCCAGTGATTATTCTGCAGAAATATTGAAAAACTAATAACTCAACAAATCACTGTCAAAGAAAACACTTCTACCTAAAAAGGGTGACCTCTAGGATTTAAGAACAAGGAAATGTTTCTTGGAATAGAGATCTTTGGGAACTTTCAAATCACACTGGAAATTGCTGCAGCCTTGGGTCTATGAGAGTGANAAAGTTATCTCTTTATTACTGGCCTAATTCCTTCAACATGGAATGTAAATGGTCTTTGAAATAGCTGAAGAACACAAAGCAAGGTTAACATGTTCAGTGGTCATGTGAAGTGCTACTCTGCAAACAGGTAAGCCAACTAAAAACATAGACTTTTGCCACACTGGTGTCCTTACACACAGTAGGAATAATTTGATTTTCCTTGACATACAAAACAGCAGCAGCAAACAAGAATCAAATATTCCATGTAATTATAACTTCAATAGTCAAACTAAGAATTGTATATACTGATTTGACCGACCAAAAATGTTCGTTATCTACCTCAATGCATTGACTTTGCCTTCCCTTTCTTTACCACACCTAATGATGCATTAGCTTTAGACATAACTTAACTTGAACACATTCTCTTTCCTTTGAGAGTTTAGATTCATCCTCAAAATTCTCCCAGTACTTGACTATGACTATGAAGACATATACTGTCTTAACTTGCATTATTTTATATTTATATATGTCCAAACATATGTGCATATTGAGAGATATATGTATCAACATATAGTATACATATTTATAAAAATAGACATAGTTTTATAAATATATGTAAGTATTCCATGCTTGGACATGGGCTGTTAAAGTGAAGAATTCAGACTGTTCTAGATAAGTGAATCACACTGAAATGAAACATCACAAAATATGCCTAAGGGAGGAGAGAGAAATGGGGAGGAAGGAGTAAGAAGGGGCGTAAAGAGAACCCTTATTAGAGAGGCTGGGGTGAATTTTCAACTTCAGTGGTGTAACTTCTGATTTAAAGAATACTGCCCATTAAATAAAATGGCAACTTCTTTTTAAACCTTTTAGAAAGTCATATTGCTGCCTGTATTCATCTTCTTGGAAGATTCAGTAACTTATTTGATGTTGGATATGTGTGTGTACATGTGTTTGTGGACATATATGTGCTCGTGTACAAAAGGCTCAGTCTTATTTTTGTATATACAGAATTTTTGCATTTACAAAAGACAAAGAAAGTTGACATACAAGTAAGATGGGTGCACGTCTTATTTTTACATGAACAATTAAATCTGGGTTCAGTGTTCTATCCTGCAAAACATAGAGCACCTTCAATGGTTTTTAAAGAGTTCATTCATAATTTGATTTTATCATCAGTATTGCTGAGAATGTCACTTTATATAAACATATAGTATGAATGAAAGAACTTGGTTTGCAGCCATTACAGACACTGTTGGAAATTCTAAGTCAATCTCAGTTCAAAAGTCATTTAATGATTCTTTTCATGAAAAATAAAACAGCAACTCAAACACAAATATTTAAAATAAAACATTCTAACATAATGTAATTCCAAGATACACTATTTTTATTCATACTGAGGAACGGTGTCTTCCTGTGCAGTCCAGGCTGGGTTTGAACAGTTCAGGCTAGCTTCACACTTATAATTCTCGTTTCTTCACCTCTGGACTACATTTTGGATATTTCTCTTTTCCAAACAAGATATTTCTAATTTCATATTCATCTACACAATTAACCATTTCTATTTTCTCAAAGCTTATTCAGTCATTATTTGCACCTACCACACTCTACGTGCTCTTCTGAATGTTAGGGATGGAAGAAAAAATAAATCAGACTATGCTATTGTTTCGGTTGCTATTGTAAAGCTCACGTGGATATGATAAATTGAATATAGTAATAAGTGTGATGAAGAATGATGAATTAGAAAAGGAAAATAAAAGCTGTGGGACATAGAAGGTTTGACAGACTTTGCAAATCTAGGGAGCAGACTTGAGTGGTAGAAACAAGCCACCTGAGCTATAAGAATGGGAAGCACATCAGAAAGGAACTGACTGGGACAAAGGAGAGAAGATGGATTATCCATGTTTGGTATCTGGAAAGACAAAGTGGCCTGAACCAACACAGATAAGTGAGGAAGAAAAGGTAGGAGGGTATCTGTGGAGATTTTGTGACAAGTTAGGCTCCATGTTTAGCAGTCTGGGTTTCATTTCATAATAGAAAGGTGCTGGAATGTGAGCAAGGCATCTGCATGGCCTAACTATGAGTCAGAGGAAACTTGCATGCTACAGAGCAGGGCAAGTCAGGTTCAGAAAGCCAAGCTGAAATCATGTACAGTGATCCCGGGAGAGTCAACCTGACAAGAACAGGAACAGCACTAGGCCAGATCCAAGATGCTACTGGAGAGCTAATTGAGTAGGATTCATTGGAAGATATGTAAAGGACAAGGAAGAAAGCTAGGAAGTGCATGAAGAGTGATGTCATTTCATAAGACAGGGAGCACCAGAGGAAAAAAATGAAGTGGTGGCAAGTAGCTAAAAATTAGTTCATTTTCAATACATGGAAAGTGATATTAAATATCCAGGTGCTATATTAAATAGACAGTCAAATGCAAGTCTAGAATTCAGAGGGAAAGTCAAAATTAAACCAAATAAAGTAATCAAATGATTGCAAATGTTAAAGTCGGAGATGGCTCAGGAATTAATAATGCCCAGAAATGCTTAAATAAATAAATAAATGTCTTGGGGGGATCCAGGAGGTAATTCTTCANTCTTGCTCACAATATACTCATTCTGTATTTCTTGGTTATTCTCCAAAACTCAAATATCCTGTTTATAGTCTATGAAGCCCCCCATCTCTCTGCTTCCCTATCTCTCTCTTTCTCTCTCTCTGTCTCTCTCTGTCTCTGCTTCCCTAGTAGTACAGATGCTGGAAATAATACAAATCACACATATTGGGTTTTCCTAATATGACAATTGACTGGGGACTGCAGGAAACTAGGGCTGATTTAATTATAGTTGCATATGTAGTGCATTCTGTAGTCATTAAAATTAAAATAATCATGGATTTTCTTGGTCAGGGTAAATGAATGAATGAATGCATATCATTAAGAAGATCGTGTTATTCAAGAACTCAGTAGTGGAAGTAGAATTTGTTACTGGTTTAAAAACAAGCATGAATCTGGAGAACAACAGCATCTCCAGGTGAAACCTACAGTTTTTAAAAATGGAGCACAAAGCCCCTAGAGGAAGAAGTAAAAATAATTCTTCTGTAAAGATGCTCTACCAGCAATCGAAAACAAATTTCCTAAATTTCTTGTCAAGAATTCTAAACACATTGAGAGACTGAAATAGTAGACAATGAGAACAAAAAGGAAAAAGAGATCCCCAAGACCACCTCTTAAACACTTGAAAGATTGAAGATGGCCAAATATCCTCCTTCCTCCACACTGACTTTGCTTCTGCGATGCTAAAATAGCATGCCCTGTGTTGAAGAGCTAACCCTTATTTAGGAGAAGATGTGTATGTTAGGATTCCCTCACATTCTCCCTTAGTCAGTATGCTGGTGCACACTTGTAGCCTCTGCACTTGGGAGGCTGAGGCAGGAGGATAGTGGGTTCCAGGCCAGTCTGGACTACATATCTAGTTAGTGACCCAGCTGAGCTGCATGTGACCTTGTTTCAAAACCAAAACAAAACCCTAAAATTACTATAATTTGCCCTAGTGCTCNCTTAAGTCTAAAATGTGTTGCTATATACTAGTTGATACATGAGATGAAACTTGCTATTGACATTAAGTACTTTATAATGTCAATATAAAACTTACCTTTTAAAAGAAAGAAACAGAAGTGCCAAAATTTGTACCTGATATAATAAAATGGTTCATATTTATATAACATTCTTCTAAGGCAATTCTTCTTTCCATGTAAATTAGGAATCTGTGCAAAGATTTTTATTACCCTCTTAGGCACTTTTACAATAGATAATGTTAGCTAGTCTTTAGTATGGGTGTTTGTGTGTGTGTGTGTGTGTGTGTGTGTGTGTGTGTGTTGTATATGTATGCAGGCAGATGCCAAAGGAGAAAATCAAGTGCTCTGCTCTATCTCTGCCTTGTTCTTTTGAGGCAGGTCTCTCGCTGAACCTGAAGCTATTTTAGCTAGGCTGGCTATCCCCCAAACCTCAGGATTCACCTGTACCTGCCTTCGGACATGGGTTACAGGTACCTATGGCCACACCTGTGAGTGTAGGGGTTTCTTCGAGCTGGGGTCTTGAAGCCAGGTTTCCATGATTGTGCAGCAAGTGCTCTTCCTCACTGAGTCACGTCCCAGGCCAAGATCACTTTTATCTTTATTTGACTTTGGATTGGAAGAAGGAAGAACATGAGGCTATTTCAACTTCCTGGGTGAACTCTTTTATCTCCCCTTCGTTTTTAGGCCAGTCCGCTGACCTTTAGGGAAGAAGAAACAAAGGAGATGGAAGAAAACTGAAAACTAAGGCGGGGAAATGGAGGCTCCTGACATACAATGGCAGGTAAGGGAAAGTAGCGAGGAAACAGCATTGCACTTCTTTTATCTGAGGTCGTGGGGAAACACTACAAAGACAATTCGTGGAGTATATCAGACAGTGAAATTCATTTCGCTTGGACGTACTCCCCCCAAGTTTCATGTATTGCAGGCTTGTTTCTCAATGTGGGTTTGTGGTGGTGACAGAGTATTCACAGTGATGGGACCTAGGGGAAGGCACTTAGGTCATTGGGGACACGTCTCACAGAAGAGATTGAAGTATTTCTCATGATAATCAGTTGTTATGAAAGCATGCCTAATCAGGAATGCCAGGCTCTCTGTCTTCTTCTATGAGATNTGATATCTTCCTTCCACACATACTTGCTCCTATTGTTATGATGTCATTTGCCACCAGGACTTCAGAAGGGGCTGAACATTGAGGGTCACCTGATCTGAGACTTTCAGCTTCTGTGGATATGAGTAGAATCAAGTTCTCTAGCCTGCTCTATGTATTTTATTATAGGAGTGAGCAGTTGAGGTCAAGTTCTCAGAGAGAGCCAGTGGCAACTTCACAAATACATCTTTACTCCAGAGGGTAACTGTTATTCAATTCGTTCCAAATGCTATAAAAACATAGTTAAATTGAACGAGTCTGCTACTTCCAGGACCTCTTCTTGTACTTGTCTTCTTCTAGCCATCCTCATGACATTCAAAGTCTACTGTCTCTCCCATCCCAAGCCATAGGCCCTCATGAAACTTAAGTAATGTTAAAACTAAGTTATAAGAACCTCTCCTAGACTATGTGAATCCCACACATGGCCAAATCATCTCAATCCCAAAGAGTTAGCATATTTTGTACAGTTCCACTGTACAAAGAGTAGAAAATATCAGAGCAGAGTTACACTACTTGCTTTACAAATCATGTAATAAAATACTGAGTCTGAAAAACAACATCCAAGATATTTTCAGCTTATCCAATGGTTGGTAAACATATGGAATGCCTTATATGAAATGTCTCCTTTCGTTCACATAACAACTCAAAGAGGCACATATAATTATCTTCCCTATTTTATAGTTGAGGAAAACAAGAATGGGACTTTTCCTTGAGACAGGTTTAGCCTAGAACTCACTATATAGACTGAGCTGGCCTCAAACTTGGAAAGATATTCTTGCCTGTGTTTCCCAAGCATATGATTTCAAGTAGGACTTTTAAAAAATTAATTAGTTTTCGTAGGTTAGACAACTTGCTCACGTTGGATGTGGGTTAAGGTTCTAATTAGACCTGTTCTAAGTCCAACACCAAGATATTTAACAGTTTGATATGTAGTCTCCTTGTAGGATTTTAGCAGAGATTAATATGATTGTATGCTTCAAAAGGGAGACACAATAAAGCACATTTCACANTTATTTAATTTTCATCCCCTTTTCCTTGCAGAATCCTGAGCTACCTGTAAAGCACCACTTCCTGTATACCTCCAAGGTGGATAGAATGCCTCATTTTCTCTGTCACTCATCCTCATTTGCTCTATTCACTTTCAGGGGTGATTAATTAAATAATACCCTACCCCTAACACTCCCAAAGTAAAAAAAAAATTACATATCTTAATATTTTAGCCCTGTGGTGCTGTATTTTGCCTCTGAAACATTGGAATAAGAGAAACATATGAAGTTTTTATTATTTTCCCTTAGCAGAACCCAGGAAGAGCCAGATACCTCTTCTTTTATCATTCCCTCATTCTCCTGTGTCTTCTGAAAGGACAGATGCTGTGTTTCAGCACTTTTCACTGTGCTTATGAGAATATCACATACCACATGCAGTGGGCTACAGGGTGATGTGGGCTGTAACCTCTTGGGTCCTTCCCAGAACTAAGAATCTATGCTCCTACTTGAAATATAATTCATTCTTCATGCATTCTATTCTAAATGTGTTTCATTCTGAGCACATACCAAATACATCAGTACTCAGTTATAGCTTAATTGGCCAGCTCTCCAAGTACCCAAAGAAAATAGGAGAAAGCTTTGTGGTAGCTAATTGCAATCATGTTGAGACCCCAAAGTGGAAGTTCTACTGATTCACCATTCCCTTTGTTCTCAGTTCTACACTTTATTGAAACATGACACGTGTGGGTATTCATGAACTTCTAATATCAAGTTTAGTCCAGGGACAGATCGTGTGTTTTCTACATTTGTCAGCCGTTTAAATCTAATCCTTCCAAACTCCATAAATGGAAAAGTGGCTACACAAGGACTAAACACAATTCCTTTCCTTCTTACCCCACTACCCAAGTGCCTCTTAAAACAGATCTTCATGTGGGTCTAATTGGTAATGCACATGCAGACGCATAGTTAGTTGCCCAATCGCCCAAGCAACTGGGTCGCAATGGGTGTAGATGTATTTTTCTTAGACTTTCTGCTGGCAAATAGCTCCCATGATTTAGCCCATGGAAAACAAGCTGTGGTTTGTTTGATGTTTTAGGTTAGGGAGTGGCTGGCAGCATTCTGTGAAAAAGTGAGACTTTCAACACTGTAAGTCATTTGCTGACTTTATTTAACAATATCTAAACCATTTAAACCAACAGTATCATATAGCTTGGCACATTATACCACTACAGATCTTCCGGAAAGGATGAAATGGCCAAATATTTACATGCATTCCGTTTTCTTTACATATTTGTATTTCTACCATTTTGAAAATTAGAATATAAACATTCTGTTTAAAAATCTGTTCTCCCCCACATACTACATATTCAAAGAGCAAACACACTTTCCCTTTAGTATGTGTGTGTGTGTATATATATATAAACATATATAAATATAAATAATTCTAGGTGTCTCTTAGTTTCTACACTTTAAATATCTAGGTCTACCTAAATAGCCCAACCCTTTGTTTTTTGATGCAAAGAAAAATTATAAAATCTGCTGTCCCTATAATTACATTGCCCTTTGCCGTCTCTTAAAAAAGAAAAAAAGGTGTGTGTGTGAGGGGGGTGTTCAAATTTCCCCCCTGTTTTATTTGCACCCTATTAACAACTGTTACTGGAGCTTTAATTATGCCCCGGTGATTGTGGAGTTGTGGCTGACTTGTGTCATTTTCCTCCCAGGGGATGCCTTATAATTACCAGCATCCATCGTGGCTGCCTGTAAGCTGATGCTTTTTTATTACCAGTTCAATAATCACTGCATCCTTGTGAACATCTGCTCTGCAAGCCATGCATCGGGGGGCCCAGCGCCTGTCACTTGATGTGCCCTCACCACGGTGACCTTGGTGCCCTCTTCTTCGGTTTATATCTAATTTGTTTACTAGAGGGTCTGTCCAGAAAGTCTCCCAGGAAGGCAATTAATACACTACATTTGCAAACAAAAGGAAAATTTGCCCTTTCTCTCCTTTCTCTTTTTCCAGGTTATTGTCTTCATCTTACATTCCATAATTTCTATTCCTAGGAGAATAAATCTGTTTGAGACTTCGGGACACAAGAAAGGTATCAGTGAAGAATCTACCTGCCTGTATGGGAAGCAAGTAGACCCTTTGGTGGGATGATGTCTCTTGAAACTGTAACAGTGTGAGCAGCAAGTTACAGACTGATGGCGTATATTGAATACTTCATTCATGTCAAGAAAAGGACAAGTCATTTGCCCCATTTTGATTTCATGTGCTTAGCCTCCTGTTTCATTGTCTTCCCTATGCTAAGTAACCCTCGCTGCTCTTTGTTTTCTGGGATAATTCCTCCCGCTGCAGGCATTCTCCTTCACGACTCTTGGTCTCCTTCTGTCTTTTCCTATTGCTTGCCTGCTTGCTCTAGAACTCCGAGATTAAAACAGATAAAATAACCCAGCTTGGGCACAGCTGTTTGTCCTCCTGACAGTGCTTCCAAGTCACTACTTGTCACTAATAAAAACTGCTGACTAATCTTTATTAGGTCTAATATTTTTTAAATAAACCCCAAAGTTTTAGTTTCAGCTATTTTCTAAGTATTTTCAAGCTTATTCTTGGGTTTGGAGTCCATGAACATACTTGACCATTTGATTGTTTGATACACATACTTGTTTCCGCCCTTTGTGGTTCAAAAGAAAGTGATGTTACAGACAGGCTTGGCTGCTAGTGTGTAGGTATTTGTTGAACCACCAAAACCTCAAAATTGAGAACTAACCTATGTCAATTCTGCAGCAGTACCAAAGAGAAGGAAACTTGTCTATTCTACCCTTGTCACTGCCCGAAGAGAGCAGAGAAGGAGGCTGAACTTTGTTCTCTATACCCAAAGGACCTAGTACTCTACTCAGTCCATAGTATATTCTGACTGCCATATTACTCAGTCCATAGTATACTCTGACTGCCATATATATATATATATATATATATATATGTATCACTTATACCTAGCCTGAGATGAAACATGTACAGAGAGAAAGACAGAGAGACAGTGAAGTGACAGATACAGAGAGACAGAGACAGAGAGACAGAGACAGTGACAGATACAGAGAGACAAAGAAATAGAGTGACAGAGAGAGACAGACACACACATATAGAGACAGAGTGCTTGCCAAAACTATCATTAAAACTCATGCTTTAAGACATTCTACAAAGAGTATTGAACATCTGCAGGAGAAATAGGAACAAAATTTGCACCCCAGGAGGCAGAGACCTGAAAGAACTAACACTTGATAGGCTGCTCAGCTCAGCTCCACTTTTCTTCAAATATTTCCAAACTTCTAATCAAGGAGATTTTAAATCTGCTGTTCCAGCTGTACCTGAGACTCACATTTAGGATGGCATAAGAGAGCCAACAGAATCTTGTAGCCTACACTTGTCTTTTTTAAAAAAAAAATTATTAAAAGATTTCCTGTTTATTTTACATACCAGCCACAGACCCCCCTCCATTCCCACCTGCTCCAATGCAAGGTCTCCCATGGAAAGTCCCCAGAGCCTGGGACTTTCAGTTGAGGCAGGTCCAAGACCCTCCACCCTGCGCCAAGGCTGTGCCCAGTGTCCCACCATAGGCACTAGGCTCCAACAAAACCAGCTCATGCACCACAGATGAATTCTGATCCCATTGCCTGGGGCCCCCCTGAACAGTTCAAGCTAAACCACTGTCTCGAGTATCCAGAGGGCCAAGTCCAGCACCATGGGGGCTCCACTGTTGTTGGACCACAATTCATGCTTTTCCACTAGTTTGGCTGGCCATCTTGGTACACCTTCTCATCATGATCTCGTTGTCCCTTGCTCACAGAAACCCCTCTCTCTTCTGTCAACTGGACTCCTAGAGCTCAGCCTGGTACCTGGCTGTGGATCTCCACATCTGCCTCCATCAGGCTCTGGATCAGGGCTCTATGATAACAGGGTATTCATCCATGTGAATACTCACTGGAGTGTGCCAGTTCAGGCTCCCTCCCGATTACTTCCAATAGTCTAAGGTGAGGTCATCCTTGCGGATTCCTGGGAACCTCCCTAGCACTCTGTTTCTCCCTATTCCCATGATGTCTTCATTTATGATGGTATCTCTTTCCTTGCTCTCTTACTGTGAGCCTGTTCCAACTCGAACCTCCGGTTCCCCTATGCTCACATCCTCCATCTTGTTGCTCTCCATTTCTCCCCCTCACCAAGTAGGCTTCATCCCAGGGATGCAAGAGTGGTTCAATGTAAGAAAATCTGTCAATGTAATACACCATATAGACAAACTGAAAGAAAAAGACCACATGATCATCTCGTTAGATATTGAAAAAGCCTTTGACAAAATCCAACACCCCTTCATGATAAAGGTCTTGGAGAGATCAGGAATACATGGAACATACTTAAATATAATAAAGGCAATTTACAGCAAGCCAACAGCCACCATCAAATTAAATGGAGAGAAATTCAAAGCGATTCCACTAAAATCAGGAACAAGACAAGGCTGCCCACTCTCCCCATATCTATTCAATATAGTACTTGAAGTTCTAGCTAGAGCAATAAGACAATAAAAGGAGATCAAAGGGATAAATTGGAAAGGAAGAAATCAAACTTTCACTATTTGCAGATGATATGATAGTCTACATAAGTGACCCCAAAAACTCTACCAGGGAACTCGTACAGCTGATAAACACATTCAGTAATGTGGCAGGATACAAGATTAGCTCAAAAAAATCAGTAGCCCTCTTATATACAGATGATAAAAGGGCTGAGAAAGAAATCAGAGAAACATCGCCCTTTACAATAACCACAAATAATATAAAGTACCTTGGGGTAACTTTAAGTAAGTGAAGGATGTATATGATAAGAACCTTAAGTCACTGAAGAAAGAAATTGAAGATTTTAGAAAATGGAAACATCTCCCATGCTCATGGATAGGTAGGATTAACATAGTAAAAATGGCAATCTTACCAAAAGCAATCTACAGATTCAATGCAATCCCCATCAAAATCCCAACGCAATTCTTCACAGACTTGGAAAGAACAATACTCAACTTCATATGGAACAACAAAAAACCCAGAATAGCTGAAAGAACCCTGTACAATAAAGCAATGTCTGGAGGCATCATGATCCCTGACTTCAAGCTCTGCTATAGAGCCATAGTAATAAAAACAGCTTGGTACTGGCATAAAAACCGACATATGGACCAATGGAATCGAATTGAAGACCCTGTCATTAACCTGCACACGTATGAACACCTGATTTTCGACAAAGAAGCCAAAACTGTACAATGGAAAAAAGAAAGCATCTTCAACAAATGGTGCTGGCATAACTGGATGTCAACATGTAAAAGATTGCAAATAGATCCATATCTGTCACCATGCACAAAACTCAAGTCCAAGTGGATCAAAGACGTCAATATAAATCCAGCTACACCTGTCTTAACTTGCCAAGCTCATTTCATGCCAAAAATCTAAGAAATATCTAATGGGGCTGTGGGATGACATCAGTTCCAAGGTGATAATACAAGTCTTGAAATTGACATGGAGGACCTAGGAAGGGGACCACAGTAGAAGAGCATAGAGAGAAAAGGGGAGGGACAGAGGGAGGCAAAAATATATGAAAAAGAAGGCTGCAAAGGAGGGAGGGAGGCCATAGCCAGCAAAACCTGCAGTTGGAAAATTAATCCACTACAGATGAAATGAAAATAATAGTACAATATGGAAATTACTTTTAAAAAATTATGGCTAGGATTCAAAAAGAATTTTTAACCAACTTATTAAAAGAAATCAAAAAAATCAAAATTAAAGATAATTGTGTTATGAAAATTAAACATTGAAAAATGAAAAAATTACATGAAATAATTGAAATATAAAATGTCATACATTAAACTTAAAACTAAATGCAATTTAAGTTAGAAGAAAAGAACTCAGAAATTCCAGGTAGGGAAGTAAACCACTGAGGCGCTTATGTATGTCTAACCAAAATCCTAGTAACATGCTGGCAAAATGGCGAGTAAGTGAAATTGTACATGGCCATCCATCCTTCCAGATGTGGCTCTACTGCTGGAGCATTAGGAATTATCCAAAGGAATGTGGCTTTTGAATCCTACTGTGTTGCAGGCTCCTTATTTTTGTAACTCTTAATATTTTTAGTCGTACTGTATCTCCAATAATGGAATGTTAATGTCTTGGTAAATGGCTTTTTTGACTCATATGAAGGTCTGGGGACTTTATCTGATGTCTTTTCGGGACAAGCAGCAGCTGACTTGCTGCTCCAAAATATGGAAGAAGAGAAGAAGGATTAAACAAAGGAAGAATGAAACAGGCATTTCTATTCTGGGGACTGTGAATGTACTGCACAGATAATGGCTTACACTGATATTTAAAGTCAGGATCTCACAGGCTGACCTAGAGTCCACATTCCCAGAACTGCAATCCAGTGTGCCCCACTGCTGCTGTTGCCTGGGCATCCTTGTCAATCACTGAGCGTTCTTGAACCCTGAGTCATTTTCTGCTTTCTTCCTCTGCTCTCAGTCTTTCAGCTTTGCCCTGGTCTCCAAGACAGCTTGATGTCCATGACAATCCTCAGGACTCCTTCCTCACGGTGAGCTCACAGTGATACTGATTTACCAATCCTAATGCAAGAGAGGGATGAGCATCCTCAGGTAATATAAGGTTATAGCAGAATGGAAGCCTCATGCACTTCAGATCCAGATGCTGCCAAGACTATTCCCACCGAGGGGTCTGCTGTGAAACCTCACATGAGGGCATGGAGAGAGTAGCTGGGTCTTGAATACTGTTCAGCACNGTACTTTTGGGGAACTCGGTTCAGGAGAAACTCCCCATCTTGTGTGTTCTTGGCACTGAAGAAGATACCATGAACTGTAGGAAGGACTAGCTACACACTTCATGGGGTCTAGTTCAAAATGAAAAGAAATGATTCCTGGATGAAATTCTTCAGAATTCCTAAGAATTCCAAGATGGTAACAACAGATCCAGCACAGGTGGTAGGCCCATTAGGGTAGCTCCAGATACACCAACTAACATGAGTCATAGGAGCAGTCACTGCTGGAGGGACTCCTTGCAAGAAAAGCACACAAGAGACCCAGAAAAGAAAACCTTCTTCTACAGTTTTTGCAACATCCCAAAGGACTTCACTTATCATGGTGTGAGCAGAAAAAGGGAAAATATTTCAAGGTCCGGCCTTTATTATCATAGATCTGTGGATCATAGATGGATCTGGAGCCAATGAGGCAAGAAATTGATACCTTGGCATGAGGAGCAAAGGTCAATGGAGTGGAATTAACCTACCATCTCACACAGAATTCAAACTCACAGTGTATGTCATTAACATTTTTTCTGTTTGTATTTTGTATTCAAAACTTAATCTCAATTGATAAGTCATCAGAATACTACTTAGGCTCTAACACATAGTTCTCATGGCAAGAAGAAATCCAGCCTTGAGCTCAAGCTCAAGTCTAATCATTTAACTGATCCAATAAGCATCTTCCAGCTATGAAGTCTGTCAGTTTAATAGCTTGCCACCCTTTCTGTTCTAACAGTATGTGTATATCTTGAATTGTTTCCTCTTCATTTTTCCGTTCCAAAACAAAAAACAAAAAGCATTGACGTCATTCGTTCTGTAGTTGTTAGCTGAGTGAAAACATTTCACTAAGACATAAGATTAAGATGCATTTGACAGACAAACCCATTTTGTCTGTTCCTGCTCTGGGCAGATCTTTGACTTCTGGCTTTGTTACCTGAGTGGTAAGTGATTGAAACTGATTGGCAGATGTGGCAATGGAAACCCCAGATTTCATGCTTTTACAAATATGACATTTAGACTAAGAGAGAAGATTCACCACAGGTTGATTATTCCAAGTCTAAAAGGTTACTGCCCTAAGTAGAGAGCATAGTGATCCCCTTCTCTGTGGTGCTTGAAATGTAAAACCTATGGAAGAGAGACTGTCATCAAAGGCTCAGATGCCCTACTCAGAGCTTCAACTTTCAAGGAACATGGAGGATGCAACCACCACAGAATTTCTGCCCAAGGAATACACCTTATGCTGCACTGTTTACCATGATAATGAAGGACTAGGGATGACAAGCAGATGCACCAACTTCTGTGCTCTTTCTGCTTCACTTTTATCTTTGGAACATGTGTACACCAGATGCACCTTGCAGTGTGGACCCTAAACACCATGAAGACAGAGCAGTGGTGCCTGTTTTGCTTTTTTGATGTGTTATCTTGTACTGGAATAGTGCTGTTGAAGAGTGCTACACAAAGCCCTCTATACATTGCATCTCAGAATGATACAGCCATGAAGATAGAGAGTTCTTTATTTTTTGCTGCTCTATTCCTCCATAAACTTTAATAATTCAGAATATTCTTTTTTGACTCTTGGGGCTAGGGAGATTGCTCAGTTAGTAAAGTGCTTGCCATGCAAGTCTACAGACCTGAATTCAGATCCCCAGAAACCATGTGAAAAGTTAGGCAGGGCAGCATGCATGTGTTACCAAAATTGGGGAAGCAGAACCAGACAGATCAGTAGAGCATGCTGGTCCAGTAATCTAGCCCAATTGTTGAGTTCCAGATTCCGTGAGAGACTCTATCTCAAAAAATAAAGAGCAAATAAGAAGAAACTCTGTCCATAACACCCACAGAAGTTCACCTGCAACACATACACACATGTATGCACACATAAAACGACTCTGTTTCCCTAGTGGCAATATGGATGGCCTACCAGTCCTTTAACTTCCCTTTGAATATACTCCTTATCTCTGTGCTATTTATTCATTGCTTCAACAAATACCTTATGAAGACAACTTAAAGAAGGCTTTGTTTCAGTTCACAGTTCAAGGGTATAGTCCATCACCACTAAGAAGTCATTGCAGCAGGTGCTAGAGGTAGTTGGTCACATTTAGGCACCTACAGTCAAGAAGCAGATGGACATGAATCCTTGTGGTCAGTTTCCTTTCCCTTCTATATAGAGCCTGGTACACCATGGAATGATGCTGCCCACACTCAGAGTGGGTTTTCTCACCTTAATTAACACAATCTAGCAAATCTCTTACAGACATGCACAGAGATTCATTTTCATGGTGATTCTGAACCCTACCAAGCTGACAATCAATGTTAGCTATAGCAATCTCCAACTTGTCAGTATCTATATGGTGACCTCACAAACCCTTTCTGTGAAGATGGTTGTTTAGCCAAAGAGCAAGCAAACCCCCCTGAGATATTCCAGCCTATAAACTAGGTGACAGATTTAATCTATACAGGTGTTGGAAACTATTAAGTTACAAAAGTAAAGACTGTGCCTATGTCATAGTGCCTCATGGCCCCTCAAACACCCAATATTTTAGCACATTTTTTTATTCTCATTATCGGGCAATTATACATTACATGATTTTTNCCAATAAAACCACCTCATCTTCAAAACCCAGTACACAAGCCCTCTGGAATATAATTCAAGATAATTATAAGTACATACATTATTAAAGATCTTAGATGACTGAGCATCAGATTTTAGGGAGGCAAACTTACTCTGAAGGACTATCCAAAGAATGATTGACATTATTCGAAGGTAAATAAAGTCCTTACTACATGCTGGCATTGATGTGTACACATTAAATTGTTCAAACCTCCATGAACTAAGGACTCTTATTTTGGAATGAGGACTTGTCCAACACATCATTCTGAGCTCCAGAATGAGGAACTCCAGAATAAGAACACAAGCAGTCAAGTCTTCATCTTAGACCTGCACCATCTATACATGCTGTGAGTGTACCGGGACATCAACATTTNTGGATCCCAAGAAGTTAGCTGTTATCTAATTATCTGCTTTGGTCATTGAGTACAGCCTGTATCTGCATATGCCAGGTTTATCTACTATCTGTTTACATATACAATAATATTACTTATTATAATAAAACCGCTGGGATAAGAATTTTCCCACTCAAAAGTATGAATTCTGAACTGGGCTGGGAATGTAGTTCTGTGGTGGAGTGCTTGCCTGGAATTCTAGAATGTGCTAAGTCCTGGGTTCAATTTCTTGCATGAGAGAAAGAAAGAAAGGAAGAGGGAGAGGCAGACAGACAGACATACAGACAGACAGAGACACAGAGAGAGAGACAGAGAGACAGGGGGAATATTAATGGCAGGTTTCCCTAGCCAGGCCTGGCAGGTGGAGAAGAAGGGTATTTCTTTTCTACCATTCTCATTACTTTACTTCAGCTCATGAATAAGTAGATGAGTTTGTGGTCTTCTTTCCAAATCAATGAAAGGGTTTTCAAGTTAGAAGGGTAATTTAAATTTACTGTCCATATATCCATGTCATTTCTGCCCTCCTCTAAACCTGATATATATGATTATTTTGGAATGCTTCAAGTTTAAAGCCTCTGTCTGCATGATGAATATGCAGGTCTTCATATCAAATACCCCGATTAATGATAATGTGATCATTTGTCAATGTTAAGTTATCAACATTCACAGAAGGCCAAGCAAGCTACTCCCCACCCACAACTCCAATCAGTGCTAGCTGGGTCTCCACCCACAAGGAAAACATTAGCCCTTTAACACAGCATGTCATATCACCTGCTGACAGACTCAAAACAATAAGACAAATAGTGTGTGTGGCTGTGCTTAAGAATGACTGTACTAAAACGGCTCCTATGATTCTAGGTTTGGAGGGCAATGTTTGTGGACAGCAGTCCAATTAATAAAACATTACTTTTAAAACTCTAAGAGTACTAATATCACTTTAAAAGGATTTTTTT
>LZPO01009079.1:15009-30276 GCA_001675575.1 Neotoma lepida
TGCAGCCTTTATGTTAGGAACACTTCCTCTTCCTCAGGGCCGCAGAATTAAGTGTGGGCTTGAGCTCAGTAGTAGGAGCTAGGCTTTCACTCAGGTGGTCAACACCTCTATGNGTAGGTGTCTTCATCACTGTTCTATTGNTGTGAAGAGACATCATGACCAAGCTAACTCTTAAACAAGACAGCATTTAAGTGGGGGCTTGCCTACAGTTTCAGAGGGTTAGTNCATTATCATCATGGTGGGGGCATGACAGAAATATGGTGGCACTCATGACTCTGGGGCAGTAGCTCAGACTGACAATCTGATCATCAGGCAGAGAGGCAGAGAGACTAGGCCTGGTATAGGCTTTGGATACTTCAAAGCCCATCCCCCAGTGACACACTTCCTCCAACAAGGCCACACCTCCCAATCCTCCTCAAATAGTGCCACTTCCCAGTGACTAAGCATTTGAATATATGAGCCAATGGGGGCCATTTTTATTAAAACCACCACAGTAGGTCAATGGCAGAGGAGGTAAGGAGGCATCCAGGGGGCCTCACTATGGACAGATGTCTTGGCAAGGCTGGGTCCTAGCTCTAAGCNAGAATGTNTATTTGTAGGTTTGTTTCTTTATTATCAAAGGTTTCCCACATCAATGAAGACAAATCCTCAGAGATGTGATCACAGGCCAACCCAATCTAGGCAGTCCCCACACTGTGTTAGGGTGGTAATACGGGCATGACCAACCGGTGGAGGCTCATACTGCTGAGGAAAAGTCTCCCCCAAAGGGCAATTCCATCTGAGATGGCTCATTCTGTAGATTGGGACGAGGGTGCTATGCCCACAGAGCGAGGCTAGAGGGAGCCAGATCAAGACAAGGTGGCATCACTAATTGTACTCAAGATAGACAGCTGGCTGCTTGGGGGCCCAGTCCACGGGGTGGGTTAGATCTCACCCCTGCCCAAACTAGTCCTGAGGTATAAATGACCAAGNTATCTTTATACATGTGTTGCTATCCAGAGTGGCACTGCCCACCACCCCAGTTTTCCTACAGAGTATTCTGAAGCCATTTCCATTCTGCCATCTGCAGACCTTGCTGCACAAGGACACCAAACAACCTCTGATACTGAGTTTTCTATAGTAACAGGAAAATCCATAGTATTTCAACTTCACTGGTCTAGACCTACCTTTGAGCACAATCCCACTCGAAGGAGGGGTTTAAACTACTATGGAGTTCAAGAAGATAGCCAGGGATACTTAGCAACTGTGTTAGTAGTGTGTGTGTGTGTGTGTGTGTGTGTGTGTGTGTGTGTGTGTGTGTGTGTGTGTGTGTGTGTGTGTTTGGGGGGGAATTTAGGCACAGTCCTAGAGGCCTTCTAGGAGGGTCCCTGGCCAGAGACCAGATGCTGTGAACAGCTGGATTTCTCTTCTTCCCCGGGTCACATTCTAGAAAGCACAGCCATCCCGTAACAAGTTCTGCTTCTGAGCCCACTATTTCTTCCTCTTGGTTCTGAATGGGTTGCTTGGCAACTGGCTTCACAGCAGGACTGAGAGACTTGCCCTTCCTGACTTGCATATTGTTGACATTACTCTGGCTGTCATGAGTGTAGTGCACACTTCACCAAGAGTGCAAATCGAATATATATATGTGTGTGGGGATACAGCTGGAGCCCATTGCCACCTGCTGACATCCTTTACTATAGCAATGTCAACAAGAACCAACATGGGCAGATGCCCTGCTGGGGTGAGAGCAAACAGGATTCAGATGGCAGAGGCTGATAGCAGACAGGGACANAAGCCCCCTTCCATTTTCTGCCCATGTNGGCCCTCACCACAGGGCAGGCGGACACTGGCTCATGCTTCTGAACCTTCAGAACCATAAGCTAGATAACCCTCTTTAATTTATATACTGGCTAGCTTGGGGTACTCTGTTGCAGCAATGGAATATGAACTGCCTCCCTGTGGCCCTTGCACATGCCTGTGCTCTGTCTAGTGGCTGTATATGTCCCATGGGCCTCACAGCCTCTCAGAGGAGGGGATGGCAGGAGACCAAATGGAGATTTCTGCAGCATCTAGATTTCAAGTCCCCTGCAGGATTGGGCTAAGATCAGTTAAGGCAGCGGTTCCCAACTAGCAGGGGTTGAATGACCTTTTCATCGGGTTGCATATTAGATATCCTGCATATCAGATATTTACATTACAAATTGTGTTAGAATTCCTAGCCACTCCCCCAGCTACATGACCGCACATGCGCTGTCCAGTAGCCAAGCAAGAGGCTTAGTCATCCCAGGGCCTTACGTCCTACGTAATCCATGCACTGCATGATCACGTAATTTGCACACAGTGTGATCATGCAATCTATGTGCATGCGCGGTGCAGCTACATAGGCCCATATGTGCACGTGCAGGGGGAGCCTATAAAAAGTGGGTTCAGGGGGGAGCCTATAAAAAGTGGGTTCCACGTGCAGGGGGAGCCTGTAAAAAGTGGGTTCCACGTGCAGGGGGAGCCTATAAAAAGTGGGTTCCATGTGCAGGGGGAGCCTATAAAAAGTGGGTTCCATGTGCAGGGGGAGCCTATAAAAAGTGGGTTCCAGGTACAGGGGGAGCCTATAAAAAGTGGGTTCCATCTATCCCTCCTCTCTCTTCCTGCATGATCTTTCCATAGGCCTAGGCACCCCCTTCTGTTCCCTTCCCTTAATAAACTCTTACAGTGGGCTTTGTTGTACCTCGTGGCTTTTCTCACATGGTAAACAGNGCCNNTTAATGAATAACATTGCGCTGCTTAATAAATAACAATTCATAACAGTAGCAAAACCACAGTTATGAAATAGCAATGAAAATAATGTTATGGTTGGGGGTCACCACAACATGAGGAACTGTATTGAAAGGTGGCAGCATTAGGAAGGTTGAGAACCACAGGGTTATAGGTTATAGGTAAAGATGTTAATAGAAAAGCATATCATTGGGCATGATGGCTCACACTTTTAATCCCAACACTCCGGGGGCAGAGACAGGAGGATCTCTGAGTTTGAGACCAGTATGGTTTACAGACTGAGTTCCAGAACATCCAGGGCTACACAGAGAAACCCTGTGTAGAAACAAAGCAAAGCAAAACAAAACAGCATAGAAATTATTTAAAAAAAGGGAAAAATGAAAACCTGGATGTGTGATGTTGTAAAACAGAACGAGGTAAATCTAAATGCTAGAACTTTCCCGAGCTCTCTTCTTTTGTCCTTAGACAACAGCACAGCATGTGTTATTGCCTTTGATTAAAACAACTTGCACCTGGGGAATTTGGAGTCTTCAAAAGATGGCACCTGAGCATTTGTCAAGCCTGGCTTCATGATGCCACCTGGATTTCCAGGCTCTGAGATCAGACAGTGTCCACCCCTCATGAGGAAATGAGCTGATAACCAACCAATAATGCATTTGGAACTACAGAGGCATTCTGTACCCCTGAAGGGCTACAGGTTGAGTGGGGNGCAAGCAAACCATACAACAGGAATCTGAACACTGCAAACCCAGATCCTTGCATGTCTGCATCTACTGGAAGTGGCCTCTTCCTGGGTTCAAGGACTTGTCTGTACAATGTGAGGGATTCCTTATACTCAGCTCACTAATGCAGGGTTTTCAAATTAAAACCAGGACAAGTTCCATGCCAAATGACTTGCATCATGGGGTGTGGTGGTGTAAAACTGAAGTCAGTTCCAGCACCCAGGAGGCAGAGGCAGGAGTTCAAGGCAACCTGGGTTACATAAGATGCTGACTTTAAAATCCATAAAATAATGATAACTTACATTAAGTATATGAAGGACGGGGTGGTGGGAGACACACATTTTCTATCAGGTTAAACCATTTGCAGCTGCAGAGCTGGGGTAATTCGACCTTTTGTAGCAGTGATGGCAGAGGTCTAAGTTAATGCCAACGGCACCGTGCCTTGCTTGAATTGTGTGTACTGAGTATACGTTAGCTTTGCTAGACAAGCAAACTGACCCAAAAGACCCAGTGTTATGGTGAGTGCACTGTCATCACTTGTTGGCTTTCACACCATGCTTCTCTGTCTGGAAATTTTGATAAGAAGTTCTGGTTTATCCAAGCCCTAAGACCTACACTGCAGTATGAGTATAAGTCTCCCAGTGGTCATTTGGGTAACCTCTGAAGTGNGGGTCAGTGTCTAACTCCACTCTGCCCTACTTGAAATGTTCTTGTATTAGTACAAGTATGGCTTTGATGAATGCATGTATCAAAAATGTATGTCACACTATTTGCAGTGTGACATAGTGACTGCCATTGGACTTGAGAGCTGTGGAAGGGTCTTTCTACTTCTGACATTCCAGAGGTAGACAGGCCAATGGTGCCCAACCATGGAAGCACAACTGTTATGGATTTCTTTACATGCTTTCCCTTTTTCTTTTCATGATGAAAATGCTGACAAGGCATTTCAGCACTGCTCCACAAAGCAGGATAGAGTTAGCAGAAGCAGTTGTGCCNTACAGAACCAAGGCACAGAACCTTACCCAAGGTAATGGATTCACCCATGCACACTGCAATACTGGCTCAGGGCAATAGAGTGCTTCCGAAGCAAATTGTGAGGACTTGGGGAGGGCTTGCTAGAGGGACCTGTCAGCTAGGTTAGTGCTCGTGTTTCCAAACAGCAATGAGTCCTGACATCTAGTCCTGCTACTCAGTTGCTAGGCAACAGGTTAAAAGGATGCTACTTAATGGGTATTACGGGTCTCGGGCAGCACAGTGAAGTAAATGAGAAGCCTGTTCTTCTCTAGCTAACCCATTTGTCATTTATTAGAACAGGCCAAGCATGCTGCCCCCTGACAGCCTTTGTTCTTTCTGCCTCCTGTGACCCACACAGGCATACACCTACCTTCCTTCTAGTCTACAAATGATGCCTTAAGCCTCTGGGGTCCCCACACTCACCCTGTCCAGCTGTCCCCGTCACCTTGCTTCCTATGGTTTGTGTTCCCTTCTGTTCTTCCTGGTCTCTTTATGCTCTGTGAACCAGTCACCCCTCTCCTCTGGTTTTCTCTGGTCTAACTTCAGAGTGTAGGATATGTCTGGGGCATGGCATACCTCAAATTCTCTGAATGAATGAATACATTTTTCACATAACATTTTCTAAAAGGCAGTTATTTCTTCTTGAAATAAAGTGATATATGTTCATTTTGGAAAAATTTAGGACACATACTTTTTTTTTAAAGAAAAAAATAAGTACCTATGATTTTATCAGCTAGAGACAATCACTGGAAATGTTCTACAGATGTCCTGCAATCTCTCGTTTTCACATGATATTTAACAGATACAGAACTCCATCGTAACCTGTGTTTCCTCGACATGTGTTAGGGAACTCTCACTCCCTGCTGCTGGAACCCTGGGTTGTTTCTCCTTTCACTGTTTTCAGTTTGAATTTCTCTCTTGTTCTTAGACTCCCTAGTAGATGCAGAGTCATCAGGTCAAGAGGTTTGGATTGGGCAAGGTTGGTGGCGCCCACTGCCTACTGTGCAAGGACAGACGGGAAGATCAGGGAGAAGGGGTGGGAAACCCAAGAAGTCAGGACACACCAATTCCAAAGACAGGCTTTGACTTCTTTTAGGATATTGGTATACATTTTTGGTTGGGACTTCTAACAGTGTTCTTTCAGATCTGGCTTTGGGACCATCTTCACTCAGGTGTGTCTACCTTTTGATACTGGGAAATGATGTTCTCTCCAAGTTCATGCTCTAGAGCAGTGGTTCTCAAACTGTGAGTCGTGCCCCCGTCTGGTGATATCTTTCCCTTTCACAAGGGTTGCATATCAGATATTTTGCATATTAGACATTTACATTATGATTCATAACAGTAGCAAGATTACAGTTAAGAAGTGGGAATGAAAATAATTTTATGGTTAGGGGTTCACCACAACATGAGGAACTGTATTAAAGGGTCGCAGCACTAGGAAGATTGAGAACCACTGCTCTAGAGCCTCACAAGTGGATTTAAAAACATTTACACACATTTGCACATACACACAAACACCTCTTAATGTTTTAAGTAACATTTGATGATTTTGTGTGAGGTCACATTCACAGCTATCTTCGGCTCATGCATGCTCATGAGGCCTGTGGGCTCCATGTTTGCCATGCTAGAAGGAACAGTCTTAGAAGGTGGCCTGGCCTGAATGTTTATCCATCTGCCCCAAATTCACATGTGGAAATCCTAACCCCTGATATGACAGTGTGAGGAAGTAGGAAGAGGCAATGAAGTTGCTAGGACTCCAGAGTCATAATGGGGGTGTCCTTATGAAGGGGTCTCATGCTTTATATGGAAACAGGAACAAGCATCCATCTATGAACCAGACACCAAATCTGTGCTGCCATGACCCTGAACCTCCTATGCTTGAGGGCTGTGGGCAATGGGTCACGTTTGTAAGGCTCATGGCCTGTGTGGTTACAGCAGATGACAACAGAAGGAAAGGTCATCTGTACAGAAAGCAAACAGCTGTCCCCAGGGCAGGCCACCTCCCTCATCAGCCCATTTCCTCATGACTGCGTGTTCTTGTTTATACCCTTGGACTTAGGGGCCTGTGGACTGGAGTTTTCTTCCCAAGCTGGGAGTTACAGAGGAACAGGTGTGTACTAGTCACTCTCCCCAGGACCGAAGATAGTCTGTCAGCCCTAGAAGGGTCCCTGAGGAGGCCTAAGCTGTCTATGAGGAAGATGGCTGCATGCAGATGATATCTGAACCTTGTGATGTCACGTCTCCAGAGACAACTCCACTAGCTCTAGCCCCTCACAGGGTTGTTCATGCTATGGAGGAAGAGAAGCATGACACTCTCTCCCAACACAGGACCCTGGATCCACTGGCTGCATAGGCTGATCCTCCTACACTCCAGGTGGCCCCAGAATGGGTGTCCCCAGACTCAGAAGGATGGAGACAACTGACAGAAGGCTGTTCAGAGTATAGATGAGGAGTCTGAGTGACATGTCCAGATCCATTTCCTCCTTTGGTTCTGAAGCCCAAACTCTAGGCTTTGAATTAGCACTCTCCCTGCTATAGCAAAGGTCGGTAAATAATTCTGGCTGTGCAGGCCCAATAGTCTCTTCCATCATTACCCACCTCTGCTGCTGTGGCATGAAATTCAGATGAATTAATGTGTGGCTATGATTTAGAACAGAAAGCAATGGCTGGGATGGGCCTTTGGGGTGCAGTTTTACTCTTGTCCCATGTCCTGTAGATCCTCAAATCTTGTATCTTCACCTGCTTCTGGCCTTTCATGGTTTCATAGATTTGATTTTCAGTGCTGGAGACTGAACCCAGGACCTCAAGCCTTCAAGGCTAACATTCTCCCAACAAGAGCTACATCCCCAGCCTTTCAGTTGTGTTTAGATAAAATGCCTATGTCTCCTTGCTAACTTATCAGGATAGCAATGATGTAAAGTTCCCAATACATCTGAATCAAATTACCATTCAGTCTCTTCTGTGATGTTTGATGCTCTAAGTGGTGCAGGCAGGCAAATAAGGCTGTGTTGCCAAAATAGTACNTACTTATTCAGCAAAGCACAAGGGCAGGGGATACACAGTAAGCCATTTCCTTAATGAGAACTGTTTTTATGGGCACATCCACTCAGGTGGTTGCCACTGTTAAAACGAAGTCAGGAAGTCACAGGAAGTCAGCAGGCCTTGATGTCCTGGCAATTGAGTCATATTCCAAGGGTGGGTGAGGGAAATTTGGGGCCCAGGATCTATTAGAGCTTTGCCTGGTATGGACAACAGTGTTTGGTTATTTTTCTACCAAGCCTTATGAGTTTCTAGTATGTTATTTTCTTTATGGTTATCTATTCTTCCTTATGCTCTTTGATTCATCTAGTGATCCATGGCACTGTTAAGCTGGCTAATCTCTTTCATACATATATACCGAGTGTTTTGGCCCCACCCCCGTTACCATCTCCTATTTCCTTCCCATTCCCACTGATTCCCACCTCTTCCTGGCTAGTCTTCTCTTCTGCTTCAAGTCTATCTCCCTCCCTCTCTCTTTGCCCCCTTCCTGCCTTTTTTAATGGGTGGGGGATGCAACTTAGTTTCCTTAGAGTTCCAGGAGCATGGGCACCTTAAGAGTAAGTATCCCTACCATCCCTCCCATCCCTACCCACCAGTTACTATTAACTGCCAATAGCTCTTCAGGGAGGGTGCAGTTTCATGCACCGCCTCCCCCACTAACGGTTAACCTAACCACTGCCTCTAATTCCTCAGGGGAGGCTGGCTAAACTAGAAGCAGCCCAACTTGCCTCTACTGGTAAGTGGTCCCCTGAAGGCCATTGTCCTTAGTTCTCCCCACTTTGCTATGGGAAGATGAAGATCCTCCCGATTTTACCTTTTCTGGGTGTTTCCACCCATGAAAATGCAGTCTTTCTCCCACTGGGGCTGACAGCACGATTCGTCCACTTGAGGGAAGTCTAGTGAGGGGAATGGCTGTGACATACAATGTGAGACTCTTTTTACACTAACCCATTTCTTTTCCTGCCAGGGATTGCCACCACTCAGGCTTGGCAGGGTCAGGAGTCTCTGGATCCACACATGCTGTCAAAGTAAATGGTTTTCCAGACTGTCAGCCATGCTTCTTAAAGGCAGGGGATTCTCTGGGCAAGCAATAGATGGAAGGGGCCAAAAAGACCTACAAGGCCCTTGAATGTTTCTCTTTTAGCTTCTGCTATGGCCTGTGTTCACTGAGATGCAGGGAGTCTTTTTTTTTTTTTTGCAAGTCTTTACTGCCCTCTTGTGGTATTTAGCCTCTGGAGCAAGTGTACCCTAACAAGGATCTTTTGCAGAAATTTGCCTAAGGTTCATGGGTTAGCCTGTGGCAGTGGAGTCCCAATGAATACTGCAAAGTGGTGCCAAGAAAGCACCTGGTCCATCTTCTCAGATGGACCTTTGCAGAAATGACTTGAAGCACTAAGATGAGAGAGAGCCAAGCGCTTGCCAATGCCACTGATGGTAAAATGCCAGAGGGAGTTTTAGAATCACCAGGCACTTTAACTTGTAGAAAACTGCAAATCCCAAAGAGGTATAGATCATTTTATGTCTTCTGAATATTCTAAAACCTCTGCTGCACCCAGACTTTGCAAGTCACAGAACCAAGAATGGATCAGAAGAGAGAAGGAGGCAGTGGAGTTGCCAGGGACCCTGGAAATGGGGTGAGAGTCACAGCATCTACTTTAGAGAGACAAGCAGACAAAGACCTGCAAAATGATGAAAAATGATGGTTGTTGTCATATGAGGGCAGAATTCAAATGAAAAGTCACTACTNGGGATGTTCAGCTGGACTGTGAATACGCATAAGAAGCCAGCTCCTGAAGTAAACACCCAAGCTGTTCAAGCCAGGGTGACCCTGAAGCTTGCTTTCCTTCATGGTTGTATAGCTGTGGGAAAGATGAACAGAGCAACATACCATACCCCACCCCAAAGGGGCTCAAACTTGTGTTTTTACATAGGGGTCTTTGCTTCTCTTTTTATGAGTCTGTCTCTGAAGTGCTGGATCCACTTGTTCAACTGTTCAAATGTAAACTTTTTCTAAAATGTCTCTAATTGACAGAAGCAAGCATTTTGAAAGCAGAATCAACTGCCATTAAATTTAGCAGAACTTTTATAGTATTCTGTTTAAGCCTTGTTCACAGAACACTTTAAAACCATATGGTTTTTTAAAACCCAGGCGTCTAATCATAGCTCCACAGAACACCTGCTTCCAGGACCGGTGGCTGCAGCTATACTGCTCTATGCTCTTCTCTGGCTCCCATGGCCATCAGCTCACAGGGAAGGTGGGATGCTCAAGAGTGGTCACAGACTGGAAGGGCACTTAGGGGATCCTTAATTTCTCTGGGGCCTCCGTTTTGTCTTCTGTAAAATGGACTGAAATGCTACCTCATCGTAGATGAATGGGACCTTCCATTTCTGCTGGCTCAGATAGCAGTATCCAGCCACAGCCATTCCAGGTGGCAGGCAGTATCAGAAGAGATTCAGGATGGTAGAGAGGAAGAGATGAAACCTCAGCAGGGAGACTCCCAAAGAGGTAGACTCAGAGAGGGCCAAACGGTCCCCAGGGTTCTCCTTTCAGAGTTGGTCTTCAGAGGCATTGGGGGGGGGGTTTGGAGGAGGATCTTCAATGTAAGACAGAGGTGCAAATCTATATCTTTTTCTGTGTGTGGGCGGGGCACTAGTCTGGTGTAAGACTGCTGGGGGTCACTTTTCTACGTTGCGCTCTGGGTCTGAGGTCCTTCTAGGCTATGGAAAGTTGAGGTGTAGACTTTGTTGCAGGTTGTAGCAGAGAGGAGGTAGCTGAAGTGCAAGTAGCTTCAAGGGTAGAGAGCCTCAAATGGGAGAGAAAAGATGTGCAGGCATAAGGCTTACCACATACTAGATGTCCTGGAGTCCTTTAGATGTAACCAATAGGCCTTGAAAGTGGGTGGGAACTTTGCTACGGCCAGAAAGAGCCAAAGGAATCTTTATCAATATGTTATGTTTCTTATATGGGTTTTCACAGGCTGCTGGGGACTGGAGCAGTGTGGGGTACAGAAAGATTATCCCTGATCAAAAATGAGACCATGGTGGCACTGCCCCCTGCACCCTCCCTCACCAAGCCATCAGTTCTGTGCAAATGTGGCCACTCACCTATGGCCCTTGCGGAGACCAAAGGCCCCGCTTATTTCTGTGTCAGCTGAGAGACACGCACAGCCTCTGGGGGCCAGCCATGGGCTGGTTGCTGACAAATTTCTTCTCATAAAGGCCCACAAGGTGAAGATTAGTTTGTGGTCAAGCGAGGGCAAAGCCGCTCTGAGGTGTGAGGGAGTGACTGCCCTCCAGTTTTCCTTCAGGATTGGGGTGCATTATGCCGGCACAGGTGACATTTCCTATCTTAGGCAGAACAAGCTGGGTTTCTTCTCCTAGGGCTCATCTTAAAAGGGCACAAGAAATACATAAGATAAGAGCAAATACAAAACTTCCCAGGAGGAGGCTCTGTGGTGTGACACTCAGTGAACTGAGTCACCAGACTTCTCTGTCCCAGGTGGGAGAAGTGGAGTGAACCAAGTTCCACTGGCTGCCTATATTTGCCGTGGTTTGGATGTGAAATGTCCCCCNCAGGCTCATGTGTTTGAACAGTTGGTCCCCACTGGTGACCTGCTTAGGGAGAGCCTTTCTGGAGGACATGGGTCAATGGGCATGGGCCTAGCCCCACTTCCTGTCCAACCTCTGTTTCCATGTGCAGAGGCAACACAACCAGTTTCTTCACCCTGTTGCCACCATGCCTACCCCGCTACGATGGACGCCATTCCCTCAATAAAACCTATCTTCCCTTAACTCCCTTGTTGGCATTTTGTCATAGCAATAAAAAAACGAACTAACATGGTACCCAACATACAAATGGGGGCTTCAGACCCAAGTGGAAGAACAGAGCTTTTGAGTTTACTTGGAGATGGCTACTGAAGAAAACAGTATCACATTTTGAATTCTTAAAAAAAGTTTCTTTTTGAGATGAAGTCTCACTATGTTCCCCTGGCCAGATTGTAACTCATTATATAGAACACGCTAACCTTGAACTCACAGAGAGCTGCCTGCTTCTTCCTTCTGAGTGCTGGGATTAAAGGTACATGCTACTACACCTGATTTAAAGATCTATTTTGAGTATTGTGTGTACATGTATAGCTCTGTGTAGGCATGTATACACGAGTGCCAGTGCTCACAGAATCCAGAGGTGGGGTATTCCCAGGAGCTGGAGTTATAGGCAGTTGTGAGTCACTTGACATGGGTGCTGGAACTGAACTCAGGCCTTCTGAGAGAACCATAGACACTCTTAAACACTGAGCCAATGTCTCTAGCACTCCCAATTTGGATTCTTGAGGCTCCTTAGGTCCTATTTTGATAGCATGCCATATCACCAGAGTGGCAACACTTTCTAGCTATGAGGCTTGATCAGTGTCAGGAGCTGGAGGCACTGGACAAAGAGAATTTGTAGCCTGAACCAGAGCCCTGCTCACCAAGGGGACATGGGAGGAGAAGAGCATTCTGCATCATCTGAGACTCTGGGATCTTGTCTAGAGAGTGAACGGAGGTGGTGGATATCTTCCACTGCGTCACACTCTATCTCCAGGGGTGATGCCTGACATAGGCAGGGCAGATGCATGCAACCAGCTAGAAATCGTCAGAGTCCCTGATTTTTGGAATCACGAAAAGTGTGGGAAAGACATTGGTCTCTCTCTGACAGCAATCAGATTCATGACCAATGTGGGTTTTACCCAACTGCTACAGGGCTTTGGCCATGTGAGGATAGACGCTTTCAGACCCCAGAATGGCTTTCGGCTGAAGGCCTCCAGCCACCCCAGAGACAGGTGTGTCTGGAAAAGAAACCACCTTTAGTTTGTACAATGGACAATGGAACCAATATTAAGAAGCTTGAGAATTATGTCAAAGTTCATATAGATTTAATGTGCTTGGGACTTAAGAAAGTGGAGGAGAAGGGAAAATAAGCCAGTACCAAGATGCATGGCTAAGCACTGTGTGTGTGTGTGTGTGTGTGTGTGTGTGTGTGTACACATGCTCAGAAAAGTGGCTGCTGCAGGCGAGAACAGAGGAAGAGGCAGGAAAGAAGAATCATTTCAGACAGGAGAACGGATTCCTTATACCACTGACCTTGCAAATGTGCCCCTTCTGGGCTGTCCCTTTCCCATCAACAAAGATGATTTTAAACGCCCTTCCCAGGTCTTACACTCCAAATTCTGCCAACCTTGGAATCCTGGAACTCAGTAGAGGACCAGAGGGCACGGATTTCAGGCTTTACGGGCCACACACTCCTTCTGGTAGTGACTCCACCTTGCCTCGAAGCACCAAAGCAGCCATAGGCAAAATGCTTATGGGAATGAATATGGCCCGTGTTAAGAAAACTCTATTTAGGGACATGGAAATTTAATTTTCACCTAATTTTCATGTCTTACAACATTATAGTTCTTTGATTTGGGGGTAAAAAGACATTTCAAAACACAATTATTCTTAATTCCCGGGTCACAGAAAGGCAGGAGGTTTGGTATGGGTCCCTATCTGATCCATTAATTCCCCCTCACTTCATTGCAGCTGTAGACGATGAATGTGCTCACTCATTAGTCAATGGGTTTGTTGTCTCAATCAGCACTTCTGAAGATGTAATGCGTACTTGGGAATCTTATTAAAATGCAGATTGATTCTGTAAAAAGCAGGGTGAACTCTTAAGTCTCCACCACCACGTCTACTGGACTAGCCTTGAAATCCTTACCTCATCCGTACAGTAGCCTCACACTTCAGGTATATGTCACTGTGTCTGGCCTGGATTATGCACTTGTGTGTGTGGTGTAAGTGTGTTTGTGTTCATATGTGCAGATGCATGTGTGTCTATGTGGAGACCAAAGGCTGGTGTCAGGTGTCTTCCTCAGTTGCCCTCCATGTTATTTTTGGGGACAGGGTCTTTCACCGAACCTGGAGTCACTGATTTGGCTAGACTGGCCAGCAAGCCCCAAGCAATCGCATGCTTTATCACTCTCACCCTGCCCCATGCCAGGCTTTTTACAGGGGTGCTGGGGATCTGAACTCTGGTCCTCTTGTTAGTAAGCACTTGACCAACTAACCCGTCTTCCCAGAACCACTTAAGCTTTTCTATCATGAGGTTTTTGTCACCTTGATTCTGCTCAGGTACTCAAAATAGAGCCGTAAAGAACTATGTCAATGTTTTTCATCATATTTACATTTGTGTCAAGGGACACTGTCCCTCCCTTCCCTTCTTCCAGTTCCTGTAAATGGAGGGATACATCCCTGGTCCTCACTCACATCCTGACCTCCTGTGGGTACCAGAGCCTGGGTACACAGGGAGAGCTGCTTCTAGCAGGATGCTTGCTTTTTTCCTCACCCGGCAACATCACCCACAAAGTCATGCCTTTAACACAAGGCTTCTCACTCTATTTTAGGGATTTGTTAGGACAGTACAAAAGGCTGGAATGGGCAATCTTTTCTTCTTCATTTCTTTTTGTTTCCCAACAAAACTATGTATTGTGTCTCTAAATTAAATTAAACTGAGAACACATGGCCAGTACAAGGACAGCAGTATGGCCTTTGTCTTCTCTTCCATACTGATCACAAGCCTGGCTATGACCATCAGAGACTCCCTGGGTTTGCTCAGTGCTAAGGGATATTGACAAATGATCTAATGAATGTGTGAAAATGATTTTCACCTCATATCCTATTTTGGCTTAAGATTTTGCTTCTAAAACCAAGCTGAAATACAAACATTACAGTATCTTAACTGACGCCCTTTTAATAGATTTATTTATTTTTTTACCCCCTTAACATCACCCAGTTCAGAAAGTAATTAAGTAGTTATTTAGGGACCAAAGAAGTAGAATCCATACTGGGGGCACATCAAATTTCTGTTTTGTGGCTAAAGGGCATCTGAAAGAACTCAGGTTTCTATAGTAACCATAGCAAGGCTGATCAAATCAACAAATAAGCAACGATTTATCTGAGTGTTTCCAATGGGCTGTCTTTTCTCCCCCATCTGGAAAAGAACATTGCAAATTAGATAAAGTCTTCAAAGACAATGGAGGCTTTCAGAAAATCCAATTTTGACAATAGTAAATAAAAGAGAAAAACATGTACTTTCTCTCATATAACCTAGCCACAGAATCTCATCTTCATTGATTTAAGTACCTTGACTATGGCAGTGATTGGATTCTATTACTTTGCTCATTAGTAAGAGAGAATCTTAAATTGTTTCCCAGGTTAGAGGAAGACAGACAATTGGGAATGTCTCCAGAGTGACTTGTAGCTTCAGCACCTTCATGACAAGCCTCAGGCTCCTTCACTAGCCTCCCCTAGACAAGCCCCTCACAACCTTCAAACATATTTGGACTTCTTTTGGTTTAAACCCTTGTGTGGTTCTGAATAGCCACAAACATAGGAAATACAGAAACACACAGCATGTTTTTCTGCAGGTGTCTGGGGTACACGTGAGCCAGGTGGGGGCTGGCAGGTGGGCACCAGCACATGGCACAGGACAGTAAGGTTCTGTTCCCTGCCCTCACCCCCTCTGCTCTGCTGATCTCATTCATCCAGGTGTAGGGAGGAAGAAGTAGCCTTCTTGGAGAGAATCCAGTGTGGGAGATGGGTGCTCACACGTGACATGTTTTCCCAGTAGGGCCTCCCTTGGATCGATCCTGCCCTGTCTTGGGAGAGGGGTGACACTAGTGAAGTACGACTGTTTTCCTTCAGGGGCTGTATGTGTGTGTGT
>LZPO01009080.1:0-14382 GCA_001675575.1 Neotoma lepida
GACTTACACATTATCAATAATTTTCATCAATTGATACAACTAGGATTAAAATGTTAAATGCATGCCAAGTTTTGTGTAATTCATTAATAAGAGAAACTGATAGAATGGGAAAATGGTTCACAATGCATTTTAGTGTTAAATATTTGTATATACTGTAGAAAGAAAGTCTGGAGGTTTCCCTATCCCATTCCAATGTACAGAGGCACTGAGCAAAATGGCAAAGCTTTTGAATCTACTGAAGGCTGTTGCTTTTGTTGGTCAGTGTGACTTAAAATCTCCAAAGATCATAAGTCTGTAGTTGGAAAGAAATATGGGGAGAACAAAATAAAACTCAGGTTCTAGGAAGAACTGAACCTACACCTCATCTTCAAGGATTTGAAATCCAGCAATATTGTGACTGTTAGAGGTAGTTACATGTGCCTGACCTGCTCATGAAGAAAGAAAAGCAACATATTCAGAGGGATTTGGAGAATCAGAGGCCCAGCTGACTTCTGAACTAGAAAGGTAAAATGGCAGAACACCAATGGTGACCATTGCTACACGATTCATGCAAGGTCATTGCGATAAGCATTGGCTATTTACTTAACATATACTGAGCTGGGGCCAAAGTGATCTATATTTAGTGTTAACAAACTATTTTTGCCAATTGTAGATTCTATATTTACAAATAGAAGTTTGGAATAGTAGATGCCCCCCTAGTTGCAGAAACAGGCATAAAGCTATGTGAATGCTANAAACAGGATATGAGTGTTGGCCAGACAGCTTAGAACTGCAAAGTCCAAGGAACTGTATAGGGTAAAATCGACCCACCAGGTAGAAAGCAGGTGGGCCAAAGGCAGCATTACAAATTTAGAAACCATGCAATGTGATGGGCTAAGCACAAGTATGAACCAAATGCACAGTGAACTGGCTGTCACCAAGGCACACTCAGGGATAGATTAGAAGAGACATTAATTTACCTTTGGAGAGACTGGGACCTTGATAGAGTAGGGACATTCTTTCTTGGGGGTAAGTGTCTGTTAAAGCAGCAGCTTCGCTCAGTCACTGCATGTGAGTTGTTTGTAAACCATATATTGTCTTCTAAATGAGGTCTGCAGTCCTCCTGCCTCACATGCTAAACATAGGATAGATTAATATACCACAGATTTCACGGTTTAGATGGTCATGTAAAACTTATTTTCATATCATAGGTATTGTGGGAAAATCTATCCTGAATTAGTTTGTTAACTGACCCAATTTTCCAGTTCATTTCATGAGCAGCTAGCAGGCCTCTTTGCAAGTACAATGTTTGAATTGGGTTTGGAGAAGTTTCCCCAAAACACACTGAAATTCAAAATCAGTAACCACCATGAGGTGGGAANTTATAACAGCTGCAACTTTACAGAAGTCTGAGATTTCATCAATTCATAACTTAATAGATAATATAGAAATAGGCTATTTGTATACCAGATCAGTCCTGGGATATAGCATTTTTGGGAAGGGTTTATAACTTTTGTGAACTACCTCATTTTGTCTTTTTAGGTTGAAGGACATTCATATATTCATTTCTAGAGTTTTAGATATTGCCACCAGGAAGATGATAATGAATAAATAAGTTTATGTTGGGAGTATAGTAAATATATATATATATATGCATGTGTGTGTATGTTTATAATACTAACATGTATATATGAATTAGTTATGCATACATGTATATATTGTATAAAGGATTAAATGCAGAAATGATAGTTATAAATGATCTAGATATAGAAGTGAAACTGAGAAAAAAATAACCACCAGTGTGATAACTAGTTAATAAGTTAGTACTGAAAACAGAATGAGAATGCAATGTCTTTTCCTTATTCAATATTCTTTTTTACTGACATTTTGTTTACCTAGAGACTATTGTAACCAGTACAACAGGGGAAAAAGGAAAAGAAACAAATTTGTAGAATATTAAGAAAATGAAAGCAAAAAAATCTTTTGACTAAATCATGGGGTTTATGTTATTTGTTTTGTTCTGTTTTACTTTTGTGAGGTAATGTCTCATATATCCCAAGATAGTCTTGAAGTTATTATGTAGTCAATTGTAGCACAAATTCTAATTGGTCTTAATAATAAAAACCCTGAGTCAGATATCAGGGTGAAAGCTGAAGGATCAGAGAAGTAGAGCAGCCAGCCNCTAGAAAGACTTCTTACTTCTAGGAATCCTCAGACTGAAAGGGTCAAGCTCCTCTCTCCACCTTGCCTTATCACTTCCTCTCTCTGCCCAGCCATATCACTTCCTGTTTCCTCTTCCCAAGTGCTGGATTAAAGGTNTGTGCCACCACTGCCTTAACTCTAGTGGCTAGCTCCGCACTCTGATCTCCAGGCTAGCTTTATTTGTAGAGCACAAACAAAATATCACCACATTTTTACTGGTTGATGAATAAAGCTGCTTTGGCCTATGGCAGGGCAGAATATAGCTAGGCAGGAAAAACAAACAGAACATGGGGAAAGAAGGGTGGAGACAAGGAAGAAGCCAGCCATCCACCCAAGTAGCAAGATGTCAGCAGTCTGATAATGCCAGGGCCATGTGGCTATACTTTGGTTAATAGAAATGGGTTAATTTAAGTTGTAAGAGCTAGTTAGTAATAAGTCTGAGCCATTGGCCAAACTTTTATAATTAATATAAGCCTCTGAATGATTATTTTATAAATGGCTGTGGGACCGGGCAGGATACAGAAAAACCACCTGCTACAGTCAATGACCTCAAACTCTTAATCCTGGTGCCTCCTCCTGCAGAATGCTGGAATTACAGGCATGCATCATGACCTCCGTTTATGTGGTACTGGAGACTGATCCCAGGACTTTGCACATTCTAGGAAAGCACTCTGAAAATAAAGCTACATCCTATCCCTTCATTACAGCTATTTTTTAATCTAGAAAATTTGAGGATTATTATATAAATGATCTATGTCTATGGAAACCAATCATCCATTCCGCTTGCTGCTTGTTATTTTATTTTTAAATTCTGGACCAAAAGTTGCAGATGATGGAATCTGCTCTTGAGCCTCATGTGAGCACTGCGATCATTCAGAGACCACATGTGCCCAAATACATTCTCTTCCCTTTGCCTTCCCTTACAGACTCCACAAGGGACCAGCAGGAAGCAGTCTATGAGCAAGTAAGTTGATGGCAGCTGGATGTCAAGGTGACTTAGACATAGATATGTGGGACAAAAAAACCAACCTTATACCAAAGCTAATCTTTCTTTAATTAATAGATTATATGCTTACAGATGATTGTGTCAGTAATTACACTCATCACTGTGGATACACAAAATGTGAAATATACAACTAGGCATGAATTCAGTAAGTATATTGGGGACATGTGCAATGCCATTATAAATGCACTTTCTGGCTTGATAGCAGATTTTAAATATTCTGAATTTTGTTCACTGGTTAGGAGGGAAGCACTGAAGAATTCCGATTTTCAAACTTATGGAAGTTTTATTTACTATTAAAATATAATGTGACATAACTTTTATTATGTGGTTCCTCAACGGGCAAATGAATTCATTCAACTGGAAGTCTTCAAAAGTAAAGGCTAAAGAAAGCACTCCTTTAAACTGATGTATATACAAGAAAAAAAAACCCTAACTATGTATTCTAAGATTACATACTCTGTACACCTGGACACCTATTCAGGTTTTCAACAGGGAGAATGTGATCAATAGGGAAGTAGANCAATATCCCATCTTAATTGGAAACTTGAATAAGGAATCACATCATAGACACTGAAACACCTCCCATGGAGGTTACTTGTCCAATGGATCATTCTTAATGATCTCTAGAGTCAACTCCATCATATGTTAATGGGTTTTATATGAATATTTTATTTCTGTNTGCAGCTTAAAATGATTGTCCTTGTTGGCCAAATGCCACTTAAGCACTCCACTATCTACCAAGCAGCTGACACATGAGAACTCAGGGGTTGTGGGAGTGACAAGGAAGAAGAGTTTACTCATTATGTGTTGAATCCAGGCCACTAGTCAAACAAGCAGACCAACTGCTCTCCTGGTTTTTGGATTACCATGTGTTAGAGGCTACAGAAGGACATTTTGTGAACAAATCTTGTCTAAGTTTAAGGATGATATTTTCTTTTGCATCTTTCAATGTTTCCCCTATTACTCTTCATCATTATTTCAGATGAAATAAATCTCTAAATTTTAATTTTATAATCATCGTCTCTGCCTGAATTCCAGGGTGTTTAGCCTATTGTTTCAGTCCTCCCTGAAGGCNATAGTTTATGAAGCAGACTTGCCAAAAGTTTGCTTTCAGTTTAGCTCCAATTCCAAAATACAGCATGTTATTTATGATTAATACTATATCTATATTTAGAGAAATCAGTTTCCTGCATTTTAGGACTTCAGGGATAACCCTCAAAAAGGAAAACAACAGGAAAAGCCACTGCTGAGTGTCTTTTTATTGTTTTTTTTCTTTTATTTTTAAGATAATTTTTTTAGGGCTAATCTCACTATTCCTGCTGTGTCCTTGTCCCTGCTGAATTCTATCTTGTGATTGAATCAGATATAGTGTGCACAGCTCTTGGGCCACTGAAACAGCTATATGATGCTATCTCAAGATGCCATAAGCAGTCTAAAGCTATACAGATATTTGCATGTACATCAAGCTGAGGAGTATATGTGAATGCTGCCAGGCAGCCTGCAAGTAGATTAAGGGTGTTTATTTTCAGGACGTTAATATCTTCAAAATGTAATTGGCAAGCATAAGGCAGTGGCGTGGGAGGATGCTGGGTTTATGCACAATTGCCCACATTGATTCGTTAGCAATATGTGAGGCTTAAGTTGGCACGGTATTCAGGCAAGGCTTACCTGTGGCAATGTGCTCAGATCTCAAATACATTGCCCACACTATTTCCTGTGACTTTGGCTATGAACTATAGGTGAAGATGATTAAGGAGTAAAGAACGTGGAAAGATTGCTATGGTACCTCAAGGGAACTATGACAAAGGGACCTAAGTAACTAACAATCTTACAGCAGTCAATNATAAACTGAACTCACCTTTGTTTTAAGAAAATAAAATTATTAGTAAATTTTGATNCAACTGGAAAAATTTGATTGTCTATTGGATAAAGTATACAATCAGAAACATTCAATTTTCAATGTGATTGCATATTTTTTTGTCTAAGATATTTGGTTTATGGATATCAAGCTTTCTTCCCATATTAAATTTTCTTAGATTAGTTGTAAATGTTGAGTTTATACTGTATGATATTTATTAACTTTGTAATAGACACAAATCTTAGTTGTTATGATACCAGGATTTTTCTTTCAAAACTCTCCTAGTGATTGGGAAAATATGTAAGGGGCCAGACAAAGTAAGATTGGCCTGGAACTGATTATTGTTGAAAATATGCTACAGAATACCAATTATTATAGTCCTTCATAGATCCAACAATTATTTCCAACAAATTTAAATAATTAATTCAACATGTTTTGGGGAAAATTTATTGCTGGGATGATAGGTTTTATGGACTTAAAACTCACATGAGAATTGACAAAAATTGTCCCATGATACATGAAGAGTTAATCTCACATTATGGGGTTTGTTGGTTTGGTTTTTTGTTTGTTTGTTTGCCATGTCTGAGAAAAAAGTANTTATTTATTTAAAATTGTTATTTTTATANAATTGNTGGCAATCTTTTTCCTTTTCACATATTCCTACTTTCTGCCCCCCACTGTTCTCTTTCTCTTTCCCTCTATTCTCAAACTACATTTAGAAATTTTAATGGTTTTTATTTCCAGGGACATCCCAGAAGCCCATTCTCTCANACAACTGGGAAGAGTATCCCCTATCTAGTCTGCTTTAAAGTTCACTTGTGTGATAATGCTATCAAGGTAGACAAATATGCAGGTGATGCTATATTGAAGGGACATAAGATTCAACTTTTCTTCACAGTTTCTTACTGTGTTACAGGAAACAAAATTTTCAGATAGAAAAATGGACAAAGAAAGTATCAGCATGGTATTTTTTGCAACAAATGTAAAGATCGAGTGAATGAAACTTGAGTCAATTCCTATGCCTGCTATCCCTGGATATATGAACTTGACTCTGTAGTCCAAAATCTCTGAACACTACTTCCTTAAAAGGAAATTGGAAAATGTATCTCTCATTTATAAATTGTCTTAAGAACTAAATTGAATATGAAAATGTAAGTAACAGATCTAGGGTTGTGCCTAACAGTTAAATATTAATTTATCATGAAATATTAATTCATCTCCATCTTCAAACCATTCCTAATTATATCCAATATAGAACAAGATCTTTAAAAATTAATGGTGTTAAATGTTGAATTTCCTGGATTCTGGAAGACAAGCTGAATGTCTTCTACCTTNCTTTTTCTTCTTCCTTAGAGACCATCTAGAGGATGCAACTCTCCTTCTAAGGTAAAAACAGGGAGTTCCAGAATCCTGAAGCCAGTTTCCTCAAGCTGTCAAATTGTTGAGAGAANAAGGTAGCTGTATAAAATGATATTATGACTGAACATAGCTATCAGACAGGACCCAGCCATGAAAGAAGTAGGAGAGGGGTTGAAGGGGAACATAATCGAAATAGCAGGGTTATAAGGAGAATGAGTAGCTGGAAACTGATGAATAGGGAGGGGTTTAGGGTAAGAGGGAGGTGAGAAGAGCTAGGATGCTAGCATGGACTTTTTAAAATGTGTAACAGGTACTTGTGATACTGAGGGAGCCAAGAGGCCAGCATGCTCTTTGATATGCTAATAGGCACCACATACAGCCATTTGTTCTATCTGCCTTTTAGAATTTGGGGAAATGGAGTTCCTTTGGGCCTGACAGTAGAATTGGGTGGAAGAAAACCCTTGGCTCAGAACCTCCCATAGTGTTTGCTTTAATAGCACANATAGTAAAAAGTAGAAAACCACAAAGAAGACTTGCAGGACTCGTGCATAAGGATGGCANGCAAATTCAGAAATAAGCATAGTCTTGGTAATTCAGTTGACATGACTGATTTTGCTTAGCACATATATGAAGTAGGCCTAGTGATATCCATCCAGACTACATAGAGGAGCTGATGAGACAGCAAATTTGTTTTTCAAACTGACTTCACTTTGAAATAAACTTCTACAAGGACACAGTATATAACTGTAACTACATCCTTATGATAAACTTAGACTTCTTAAGAAAAAGCTATGAATTCAAACATATAAAAAGACACAATCAAGAAAAGAATTAAAAATCCCAAGTAGTTTCTTAAATGATCCCAGAGTTGAAACAAGAGACATGTCTACTGAGAATTTTACAATAGAAAGCTGGATCCATNTATTGCCTTGAGAAAGGCACTACCTCTAATGCACTTAGTTAGATAAAATGTTTCTTCCTTGAGTTGTAGATTTTGTAAAAGCTTGGTGAGCAATGTCATANGAAGGATGACAAGTGGGCCAATTAATAGTGATGTACTATCTTCAACTTGGAAAGTGTGACCTTTGGGCCTTAGAATAATCAGATGAGTGGATATTTACTATAGCAATAGTCTACAGGAAGTATCACTTTTCTCAATACAGTGTGCCATCATACTTAATAAAGCATTTGCTTTGTAGATTGGTCAATATTAATTAAGGGAATTTGGAAAGAAGCAATGAAATTGGCCCTACTCAAAAGTACACANTGTTTACAAAAATTAAATAGGTTTGGTTTTATTATGTTGATTTTACTGTTTTCATGTAACCAGCAAATACATTTAGAATATTTATTTAATGTAACTTTAAAAGCCTTGCTGAATACCAGCCATGGCTGCCTTGCCTCTGCAAGCTCAGATCCCTCTCTTCACTCCTCACATCTTAGCAGGGATGGAAGGTTTGTAAGAGCTCACTTCTGCTTGATGTCTGTATTGTATATGTCCCACTGTGATCTCAGCCACAGTGACCTTGGGTGGATGCTCAAGGTCATGGCCTTCAAGTTCCCAGATNAAAAAAAAAAAAACTTGGAAATGAATGTCTCAATCATCTTTTTCTCCATAGTTCTATTTCTTCACATGAGGATAGAATCCTACCTAGAACATAAGCCTGCTTAGAAACAGGACTGGCATTCTGCCTCAGGCTNACCTGATTAAGTTCCTCTGCCTGGCACTGTATGCTAATTATATTATCTTTCATGCTCTATGTCTACTGTCAAGACAGGTCAAACAAAAGCAGATTCACTGAGCCCCAGAGTTTGGCAGGCTATTTCACGGGGGGTGTGGGGAGAAAGTGATACTNTTATAGGACCCTGGGTTAATCTGAAAGGGAGCTGATCGGTACCCTTGGTGCCTGGGTATTTTGAGGCATAGCAAGCAATTAGTGGGAAGATGACAAGCATCGATTGATGGGGTTGGGAAAGGGATAGCACCAGAACAAGGGTCAACTTGAGTCTTTCAGAGATAACCACAGAGGCACTTCAGAGATGTACAATCAAAAGGTGATACAGTACTAAATGTAATACTGGATAAACCAAAGACTTAAAAATAATTGTGCATATGTGGGCTGAAATAACAAAGGGAATATCTAAGAAATATTATTGAAAGCACTTTGTCTCCAAGAAATCAGATTTGATACATAATAAACAAGGAAAACTAACCACACTGCAGCCAAGTCATGATGTTACAGGNCTCAAAGATTCCACTTACTACAACTCAGGGATTCTGGTTTGGAGACGATTGTTCCATTTCTGCATAGGGATGTGGTAAACAAAACTCACACCTGTTACAAATCTCAGATCACATAGCAATAAAACACAGAAGGACACATCTGTGTCTCTGAATAGAGCCTCTAGNTGTTCAAAGTCCCCCCATCTGTCTAGCAGAGGGACAAACAGACAGTGTCCTCCTCACTCAGAGACCTTCTATCTAACACATTTCTCTTTACCAGTAACATGAAGGACTCAACTTCTTTCATACCACCTTGGAAAACAGAGGAAGTAATGTAATTGCATCCAGTCAGCCTCTCAGAATCTTATCGTATATAGAAGCTGCTCAGAACATTCTTTAGCTTGATAATAAAGCTAGTTGCCAAACTTGAAACTCAATTTCCTTTTTTTTTAGATTAAAAAAAGAAAACTTTTATTGAAAAATTTTAAAAGTCTAGATAAACTTAAGCTAAATGTTGATGTTTTGCAGGANGCATACTGGCCTTAACCAAATAAACAAGCCTTTGTGCTCCTGCTTCGAGCCTAGGCAGTCAGTCATCCATCATAGCTCCATTCCTGCTGTTCTCACAGAAGTTAAATAAGAGAACTGTGGCTGGATCTCCTTGGCTGGTTAGAATGAATCTAGCCCATGTCCTCCTTCATCATATTGACAATGCCATGGCCAGGACTGCCTAACCCAAACAAACAAACCAAAACAAACATCTCACCAAATTAAGGAAACTCAATTTCATTCCCAGTCTACTCTTGTTTGCTAGGAGTTGAAAGTTTAAATATATACATTGAGCTGTCCATGGAAGTGACTCAGAATATATCTACATGGAAGTGAACACTGATACCAAGAGCAGGAAAAAAGTGGGGAAAGGAAGTTATTTTTGCCAAAAATCCATGTTAAACTTAAAAGTGAACAATAATGTGGTCTGGCTGGGTGGTGCACGTCTGTGGTCTCAGAACTCTAGAGATAGAGGCTGAAGGGTCATTAGTTTGTTTTCAGCCTGGGTTATGCAAGAGACTGTCTCACAAGAAGAAAAAAAATGATGAGAGAGAAGGGGTGGAGGAAGGGAGGAAAGGACAAAGAAGGGAAAGAGAAAAGAGGAGAGAGGGAGGGAGGGAGGAAGGGAGGGAGGAAGGAAGGGAAGGAAAGGGAAGGAAGGAAAAGAAAAGAAAGAATGTCTCAAGGTGAGACAAATCACCTCAAGTCTTTCATCCTTTTGCTGGAGTGTTTATACTGCTTAGATATTGCTATTTAATATTACATTATCTCTGAGTATAGTATTTTATTTTGAGAATAGATGATAAGAAGAACTCTGAATAGCCAGAAAGTCAAATTCACATTGATAACAGTAAACCAAATTACCACTTGGTAGACAGATAAGCAACACAATGATGATTTAAATATGGTTTGCTGAAATGAAAAATCATATCATTTTTAAGGCTGTCAGCATACTACAAGAAGATAGGATGAAGTAAATATTACTTTTCATGGCATAGTTGAGTAATTTGGAAACAAGAGATGTGAATAAAATATGACCACAATTTTCAATTCCACTTACTTGATGTGCAAGACAGAAATACCAAGGCATCAAATGGAAAGGCTATTTTTTGAAAAACTTTACCACTAATAGAATCATCACATTCATAGAAAAATGTACTTAAATTTCAATTCAGCAGCACTCAGTTATGAACNCTTTAAGTCAAGGATCTCTTAGCACAAATAGCATCTCTGATTTTGCACACCAAGTGACTGGGGCATGTAGAGACATTCTGAGGTCAGAGAAGATGGTGAGACTGCTTCCCCTTTGAAGCTAACTGGCTGGATCCAGGGAAGACTTCATGGGGTCCAGGAGAACAAAGAAACCAATCCGTTTAAAAGCAGTTTGGAGGATGGCAAAATGAGGTGATTTGCCTTAAGTCTAACCTGAATTNTATTCTCAAGACCCATAAGGAAGAAGGAAAAAACTAACTCCCAAAAATTGTCCTCTGGTGCCCACACAGACACCATGGCAAGTGAGCACACACACAACACACACACACACACACACACACACACACACACACACATACACACAAAGGTGGGGGTCAGAGTGAGAGAGGGAGAGAGAGAGAATAAAATAATAAAATGCAAATAATTTAACTTCTGTTAGAATTTGGACAATCTAGCTCTAGAAAAATGATTTCTAAGCATACAATATCCATTTTAGAGAAATTTTCTATTCTGGGGTTCTATTCCGGGTCCTATAGAAGAATCATGATTTGTCATGTTTGGCTATTGTCTTTTGGAGGCCTGATCCTTTCTGAAGGGAAATGAAGGGGGAGTGGATCTGGGGGAGAGAGGAAGTCAGGAGAGAACTGGGAGGAGTGGAGGAAGGGGAAACTGTGGTCGGGATGTGTTGTATGAAAGAAGAACCTATTTCCAATCAAAAAACAAAGCAAATCAAGAAGAAAAAGAAGAATCANGACAACATATATAAATATAAATTGAAATATTCTGTCTGCAGCACTTCTTCACTGGTTTGTGACAATCTCTGTGCTAATAGTTGAGTTTTTCAAAAGAAATTTGGCATAATTCTTGCTTTTTCAGAAAAGCTTGTCTACAGAAAGTTAGACAAATAAATAGAACTGAAACTGCAGCCCAGTACCCCAGCCATTAGCTCACNGCTAGGCAGGAAAGCCTGTGGGGACTCTCAGTTCCCTAGGAGGGAATCTCCGGTTTAAGGGCACAGATAGAAACTGGCCAGGTAGTGAAGGCATGGAGAATAACAAACAGATTGAGAAGGGGAAACAAGGGTAGCTGCGAAGGCATGGCAGGCAGGCCGGCCAGTGCAATCAGAACTTAAGCACAGACCGGGTCTCTTGGCAGGNACCACATGCTGAATGAGCTATAATGATCACAGTATGGATACATCTTGGCTTTTATTGATTCTGCAGCACATTCATTATTGAGGGACAGTAAAAGGGAACATGCTTTACAAAAGATTAACTTATGNTTTTCTTTCCCTTCAGAGGTATAGTTTGGGAGCATATACATCATTGCCCTGAGGGAAGAAGAGGATTCTGACCATCTCTGTAGATGAAAGATTCAAATCTACAGAGCAACATACTGAGGACAGATCCAGAGAAACTGGAAGGAGAGGATACAGAACAAAAGAGTCATTATTTAACTCCCTTCCTCTACACTATCCAAGAATCCCTTAACACACATCAGCTTTCACAACAACCAAGGTGTTGCTGACAGCTAACTTGTAGATGATTCTATTCAGAAGATGCAGGATGCAGTTCAAATGGAGAGTCACAGTAGCTGGCATATGCTTTAACTTGCTGGTGTTGGCAGGCTCTCTGGGGAGCAGTTACCAGTGTATTGAAGTAATCTTTACTGTCTTAGTGAGGTGATTTGAGCCTCATCTCTTGAGGTCCCTAGTGGCACTATATCTGGTTGGGGTTGCCATCAGAATTAGCGACTTTGTCAAAAACAAAGAACCAATAATGAAAGCAACCTAATGAGAATATAATTGGATCAAAAACTAAAAAGAGGGGCTGGGGAGAAAATTCGATCAATAAAGCACCTGTCTTACAAGTGTGAAGACTCCTGTTCAGATCCCTAACACCTATATAAAAGCCAAACACTTGATTAACTGTAACCACAGTGGGGGTCAGTAAGGGAGGCAAGCTGATCCCTGGAGCTCTCTGCCCAGGGAGTGTAGTGAACTGGTGATTGCTGGGTTCCCTGCATTTATCGTATCTCAGAAGACAACTTGGAGAATCAGGAAACCCTGGCTATTGATCTGTATCCTATAGACACACAAACACACACATGCACACATGCTCGTGTACACATGAACATACATGCACAGGTACCTGAATATACATACTCCACACATGTATACACATACAAAAAATGGGAAAATATTCACTGTCTGAGTGTCCACCCTACTATGTTAAAACATGGAGAAAGAAAAAAAATACGTGGATTTAACACACAGTTCTTTCAGTTAAATACATAAAAAGGATATCCTATTAGCTTTGATCTGTGTACATTTTGACAGAAGTTGTTAAACATAAACTTCCCAGCCCCCTAGAAAGTTGTCTATGGATCATTCAGTATCGCTAGACTTTTCTATCCATTATAGATTTAATGTTTGTCTCTACTCCCTCCCTATCATGTAGTACAAACATTACCACTGGCCTTACTCACCACAGCAGGCTTCTCCCAGACTTCTATGAGTGCGATATGAGCTCCATGCTGTGGCCAGAATACTTGCAGATGCACATGAAGAGAGCTGGGTTCCATTTCTGACCTGCAAGACCAGCTCTGTGACCTTAGAGAATTCATTCTGTGTTCCATGAGGAACCTGAAATGGGAAACAATGCAAAATTAATTGGTGAATATGAGTTTATTTGATCATGGAAAAACTGTATTTTTTTTTTTTACAAGAATGAAGTATGTCAATCCATAGTATTAGATAGGAAATAAAACCTGGCATGGAACCTCACAAAAAGACTCCTTTTCCTTTACTCTCTCTTCTGTTCTCTTTTCCTTTCATATACTTGTGTAAATGCATGTATGTGTCTATGTGGGTGAGTGTGCATNTATATGCATATATCTGTGTGCTTTTCTGTGTGGAAGCCAGGTGTCAACATCAAGTGTCTTTTTCAATTGTTCTCTATATTATTTTTTGAGACAGGGTCACCCATTGAACCCTAAGTTTGCTAAGTGGCTAAACTGCCTGGACAGTGAGCCCCAAGGATGTTCCTCTCTCTTCTTCCCTAGTGCTGGAATTACAGGCACATGCCAAAATCACCTGGCTTTTTATATCAATGTCAGGGATCAGAACTCAGGTCCCCATGCTTGAGAAGAAAGTATATTATCAACTGAACCACCACCCCAGCTCCCTAGGGGTGTTTGTTGATAAAGGTGTTGGGAGCTGTGCGTTGCTAATTCACTCAAATAGCAAGATTAGCTGTCTCAAACTCACTTATTTATCCAGAAATCTAAAGGGCAGGGTAGATCCAGAAATCTATTGCTCAGTGGTAGAATACCTGCCTAGTATGGATGAGGTCCTAGAGTCAATCCTCAGGGGGTAAAATTATATAAAACTCCAAGAGACCCCAAACAGATACAAATCTTTAATTCATTGAGACAAGAAAAAAGATTTTCAGGTGTGGATCCGTCTATATTATGTCGTTTGATTTTATGTACTAGGTATTTATTAAACATAGAGTCTCATGTATTTCAGATTGTATTCAACCTTGATGTTTAGCTGAGGATGAGTTTGAGCTTCTGATCCTCCTGTCTCTGCCTCCCAGAGGCTGGGATTACAAACGTGCGCCAGCATGCCCTGTCTATGTGACATTGTATCTCATGCATGCTAAGCACTCTGCCAACTGAGCTGCATCTCCCAGTCCTGTGTTTCTTCTGTTTTAATTCTTTTTTAACTGGGATTCATGTTTACTATTAGAAGATCATTTGGTTATGTTGTTCTAGACACGATTTATTGTTAACTCTATGCCAAGTATAGTGATACATGCTGGTAACACAACTATAAATAAAAAGAAATGTTTGCCTGTGGTAATTATATTGTATCCCCCAAAATATTGTGTACCCTAATAAAACTTATTTGGGGTCAGAGAACAGAACAGCCACTAGATTAAACATAGAGGTTAGGCAGTGGTAGCACATGCCTTTAATCCTAGCATTCCC
>LZPO01009081.1:0-18185 GCA_001675575.1 Neotoma lepida
CATGGATCTTATGGGGCCATTTGATGCTCTCAATTGACTTCCCAAACTGGGAGAGCGATTCTACAGACCCTCTGCTTACCTCAAATCCTTCGGGGCTATAGCTGTGCCCTGAATTTTGCCTGATTCCCTATAACTGCAGTTGTTTGACTGATTCAAGCACAGAAACCACATGAACTTAAACCCACACGGTTAACTCTGTGTCTGTGGATTATGAGTTCAAGGGGTGGAGTTATACTCACTCTGTACAGTAAGTTATTGTTACATGTGCTGCCTTGGATTCCTTGTTAAGCATTTATTAAAATGTAGTAAAGGAATATTGAAGCAAACATACAGATGAGAACTCTGAAAGCCCTGGAAATTATGTATATAGTTCAGCCTTGGGAGGTTATAGTTTATTATATGCTTTCTTGTTTAGAGTTGGCTATGTTACCTCAAGCCTCCCTGAGGGTCTGTAGCCAGTTAACAGTTGATGAGGGTGGGAGACATTTTCTTCAGTAGCTGAGCCATGGTTAGAGAATCCGTGTTCCTGTGAACATGCTCCTCTCCATGCTTATGTATGAACCTGTAATGAAAGGTGTTAGGTCATTAAAACAGACACAGGAAAGGAGAAGGGGGGCTATAGGAGAGAAACGGGACCAGCTGGAGGGGGAAGAAGATGAGAGGTAATGGCACTGAAAATATGACTGAAATACATTACATACATGTATGAAGATGTCACAATGAAATCTCTTATGAACAGTATGTACTAGCAAAATGCAATGAAAGAGTTTTCCACACCCTACCTGAGAATCCTCTGCACATTTCTGTGTACAGTGTATGTTTCTGAACACTTCNTGGAATATCATCAAAGGAGGCTTATATTCATTCATTGAGCAGCTAGGGCTGGAGTCTTATCTAATATTGTGATCATCTTTCCCAAGAGAAAACAGAAATTTCATTGTGCCCAGATGNAATACANTTCAGTAATCATTTGCATTGAATGGTCCACATGCTGGTGTTCCTGTGTGGGGTTGATTAGTACACTGCCTGGTCACGGTGGTGTGAAGAGATGTCAGTCTGGGCACTTGAAACNTGGGGAATGAAGTATAGTGTTTNTCAAGACATGGTCAGCAGGAAGTGGCTGCCCTGTGTTCTAGGTTCTACCCTAGACTTCCCGGAGACTCTCTGGGAATAGAAGATAACCTGTGTTATGGAAATGTGTGTGCTGTCTAGGGCAGCATATACACTCTATCTAAATGGCAGGCGATGAGTGTGGAATGAGGAGGATTGTGGCAATTTGTGAGATGGTCCACATTTTTAAACTTACATTATTGGCATATTGTCATTGGCATAATATCTAATAAAAAGACTTATGGGAGTAAAGGAAGAAGGGAGGGAGGGAGGGAGGAAGGGAGGGATGAACAGATGGAGAAAACAAAGGTAAACTAAATTTCTGAGCAAAAACAAAGGCTTGTGTTAAAGGTTCTCTAAGACTGATCGCCTGATTCAGTGACTTTGGAGAGGGGCAACATCACAGGTTCAGAGCCAAATTGTCTTACACTGCTCCTCTTAGGAGCCTTTCATGACCACCTTTGTGTTTGACCTAAATACTTGGGACTATGAAGTAAAATAGTTTTGAAATGTACAGACTACTAGCTTCCACCAGACCAAAGGCCAAGGTTGTCANCAGATATATCAGAGATTTCTTTGCCTTCCTCATTACCTGAGTGCTGTTCCCACCAGTGATTTTTAAAACCACCCACATTTATGAGTTTCTTTTTTCAGCATAAAATTATTATAAATGTGTTATGACATTGCAGCATGGTATTTGGAGCTACCTGAATCAGTGTACCTGGGCCATTGTCACTCACATTTNGCATTAGAATAAAATACCTTTTTTCTCTCTGAGGTGCTATCTAGGTGCACATGGCCAAAAGGAAGGGGAAACTGTTTCCAGGCAATTCCTATGCTTGAGGACTCTTGCAGGTCCCGTTACAGAAGGAGGGAAGGTGGGCCCTGGCTCATTTGCTTTCTACTGCCTATGACTTCTGAAGTGCTACCAGCAAATGTCACAGAACCTTTTTTGTAAAGGAGCACTGGAAGGTTTGGCATTACAACTGTGACTTCTGGGGAAGTCTGCCCTGGCTTAAGGTTTGGTCCAGGTAGAGCAACCAGTGAGCAAAGCAGTACCCAGATGCCTTAAGGGGTTTTTTTTTCCCCTTGTATTTGAAATCATTTAATAGATGCATGTAAATTCCTGACTGTCACACATGAATCCTTTAAATGTCTGTGAGAGTTGTGAAGAAATTGCACCCTAAGTGGTGCATTAAGTGTGGCAGGGAGAGGACTGTGCCACTTCCTCCAGCAGCCTTTGAATTCCTACAGAGCCACTGAATGGCCATTGTCCTGACCAGCATTGTATTCTGCTTTCTGAGGCGATTACCAGTGGATCCGCAGCTCTGTGCCTGTCTTTGAAGCAGTAGTTCCTTTTTTTTTCTGTCATTGACATTTTATTTTACCTTTTCTCTGCTAAGAGAGTGAATGACTCATTTAGAAGTTAAAAAATACTTGAACTGCTTAAAATATTGATGTTCTAAGTGCCATAACTTGGAAGAGGAAGCATGAAAATTGGCATTTAAATTATGTCTGCAATGATTCCACATCTTTTGTATAGCAGGAGAGCATCCATTGGAGGGAACCAGTCCGCTATGGAAGTCATCACTGGGAACCGCACCACAGGGCTGTGGTGCTTACTCAAAGCTGCCCTAGGAGGTGGTTTGGGGGGTTAATATTCAGTCTGTGCTCCCCAGACCAATCAGAACACTAGCACAAGATATTTCTCGGGTATTTTTTTTCCTAATTATTCATAAGAAAAGATGTCTAATTTCTAAGTTTTAAAGAAGTTTAAAAAGGGCCTTTAGGTTACTTGACGTCTTACACAGAATCCAAAACAAATGTATGCGCTCTCAACCAGTGAGGTTTTTTCCTGCCTTGAAATCTAAAGCTGTGTTTCGGTGACACAGGATCTGTGGGTTACAATGTAACTTGTACTCCATTGTTTCTGTCCCCTCTGGCAAGAATGATCAGAGTCAGCTTCTTCTATGGTTGTAAGGAAAGATGGCTCCCATTCCTCCACTGCCAGCAAAACTAAAACAATGAGAAAGATTATAGGATCCTTTACACAAGCCCCAGTCACATTGCTGCCCTTGGAAAGGATAACAGTATGAACAGAAAACAATTCTGCTGAAAGTAGACTATACATCGATTCAGTCAAGTGGACACAGCATGGAATCAAGTCTATTAGCAGTAGAAAATNCTCTGATTTTGCATTGCTTAATAGCCATGTTTTCCTGAGAATGTTCACACACATGAGACAAAAACAAGGCATAGNGGGATGGATCGATTATCTGCAATTAAAATCCTCTATTTCTTGGTACCCCAATACATAAATAGAATGTTCACTAGTTCTGAGGCTAATTTTTNCTGTATAACTGTTAGGTGCGAGCGTAGTGATAACCGCTAGTAATAGAGATATCTCCTTTGATCTTTAACAACTCGGGGGTACATTCCTCCTTTCTGAGGACAAGGAATAGAACACAGATGAAGTAACCAAAAAAAAGAAAGAAATCAGTATCATCCAGAAGGCATGCAGTGTGGGTTGCAGTAGGGATGTTATTTGGTCCCAGCAGATANACTTTTAAAGTGCTTGAATAGCTTCAAAACTTAGGCTAAAAAAAAAGTGAGATGGTATTGGGGATGCTTTGAAAGTAGCAAGACAACAGAGACCAGTGTTTACAAGCAGGGTTTGTTGAGGTTCTTTAACATGGACACTGCATTTGAGTCTTACTGCAGCTGTATTTCTAGGTGAAGAATCCAGTCGAAGAATATGTAAGTGTCTGTCTGAACCAAAGCTTTGGAAATTCCTTTCCAGTGTACACACACAATGGAAAAGGCTAGTTTGGGTCCATTTTCTGCTANACGTAAAGATAGGAAATAATAGCAGTCATATTAATGAGAGAATGTTCTCAGCCTGTAAGTTCTATCAACTTGTTTGTGATATGCCTTGGTTGTGCTCAGTGTGGTCCCGGGGAGAAAGATGACATNGAGTGAGCAGCTAGACATAGCCATCAGGGAAGCCTTCTTGCTAGCATTTATTTTGGAATGGGTGGAGAATTCTTCCGGGCCGTGGGTGTTCTTTAACTCTGAGAGCGAGTATGGAGACAACCATGGGGGAATCGATCACACGAATCATTAAGCACTGTGACAACTTTGGATAGAGTGTTAAAANCTGAGTGGACAGGGACAGACAAATCTGCCAAATGCTTTGGATTGGGAAATGGAGAAAAAGAGATTTTCAAACATTATTCATTACAACTACATCTTAATTCTTACTGTTTTGTTAAGGGATTTGACTCTACACCGAAATTGCTTTTTAAATACTCTACTGGCCTTTCTTTGAACAAAGTACAATTGTGTTTCATCCAGAAGGCTGCTTGCCCACACTTAGTTTGTAATATATATATATATATGTATATATATATACATATATATATATACATATATGCACATATATACAGATATGCATATATATACATATATATATGCACAAACAGATGCAGACTACACATACATATGTATTTGCTTATCTGGATGTAATTACAGATTACATATATAAATATATTTTTTCTTTGTGCATATTTTATGTACATACCTTGAATATCTATACATATACATGCACATATATATCAGATAATTCAGATATGTATTGGATATTTGTACATAAATAATTCTGCACACACAAAGAGCAAGCATATCTTACATCACTCACAATGCTGTATCACCCAGAATGAGTTTCCTAAACAACTTCATGTTTTTCTAAATTTGAAAGGAATAACAGGGCAAAAATGGACCATCAGAGAGAAGCTATGGCTGATGTATGGTGTAGACCTTCAGTAAAAACTGTACCAACTGCTGGTTCTGGGTGGACTGTCTTTCCATAAACTGAGGAAACTAAGGAGGGGGGTGGTAAAAACAGAAGTCAATGGTAGTAGTGACCTGCTTGCCTATCACTTCTACAAGGACTCAGGATCTAAGGATTTAGCGGAGACTGTTGGAGAGTACCCCTGATTTACCAAAACACTTCACTTGAGAAATGTAAACAGTATTTTCCAGCATTTCAAAACACTGAAAGGCATATTTTTCAAGTGTATTGATTATAATAATCAGATATCTGGACACATTCAAATGAAATTTTAAGAATTGATTTATGACAGTATGGTAGTTTGGAATATTATACTATATTAATAATATAGTTAGGATTTAAGAGTGGATATATTGCACCAAAAATCAAACACTATCTCACCTATGAGGGCAAATTGTGAAANGCTACAGCCAGTCAGCTNGGACATAACTGTTAAAAGGAGTTCATTTAGTCTTGTCTTGTTTTTTCCAGTGGATTTTTGTTGTTGAAATTTTACTTTTCTCATTCTGAGTTTGGCGTTTAAAGAAAGACGAGTTCCTTTGTCATGTCAAGATGAATCAGCAGAGGAAATGCAGCGTATGTGTATGCAATCTAGAAAGATCTAGAAAAGCATACCAGGATATCTTGGAAATTAATACTCTGCTGTTGTGTAATCCCTTACCCCATATTGACCTGATGTGTTAATCAACATTCTAGAAAGATCCATGCCAATACTTGAGTGGGTCCTCAGGATTCGGTGGAGAAACACCATAACTCAATGTATGATGCGCTTACCAGTTTTGACTAGCCAGGGAAAATGGAAGGGACCTCCCCAATACTGAGTGCCCCACCCCCAGCACAGGACTTCCATGTTGGCACCTGATCAGCTTGTAACATTCATCAGCGTCTCTCCAGAATCAGCGTGGCTTGAACGCTGTCAATTCTCAGACATTTACTGTGTGTTCAATCCTCGGGAGTTTGGCAGCACAACTCAGACCAGGAATTGGGAGCAAACGAGGCAGAATTAAAGAGCCAAGTAGGATCAGGGTTGGGGAGACCTCAGTCTAAAACCTCTCAATGGCGGTTAGGTTTCTCTTAGCAATCCCAGGGATCTGACAGGAGAAATTGGGCATGGAGCTAAATACAGAATCAGGGGGTAGGACATAAATCCTTGCTGAGTGGCTGGGCATTTGTTCCATTCTGGAGTAGGCAGCTCTTTCAAAGTTGGCTTTGTATTAAGAGCTTGTATCCCATTGACCTGGAATCATGTCTAATTCTCATCTCAGACACTGAACTTCTTTGTGAGTCTGTCCTTTGTTATGAAGTATTTTTAAATGTACCTAAAATAGATCTGTGTAGGAACTTGTGTACAGTACTGGAAGATGGTGAGAATGTGCCTTGAGGATGGAAGAATTTATGCAGTTTTCTACATCATCAGCTGGAGAGTTTGATTATTCTAGTAGCAGCTTTCAGACAGAGAGAGAGAGAGAGAGAGAGAGAGGTGGCAATATTGCCATGGAAACAAGGATTAGTGTAAGAGGAAGAAAACTTGCAAATGGAAGTTATAATAGAGGAAAATGATGGAAGGGAAACTATATTAGTTTTAACTTCTGATCAGTTTTAATTTTGTGCCCTAAGTCACCATTTACTTGGAAACTACCCTGTTAGTGTTGTGAATGAACTAATAAAACAATAATAAATTTAACTACATTAAGTACTTAATAATTAGCTGCCTTGTTAGTGGACTAACCTATCTAACTAAACTAAACACATATCAATCTATTGGTAAGAAATTATCCTGTTTTCATTTCCTACTGTGCCTTCATGGAGGATGAGCTCAATAGATATTGTTTGATTAGCATTTTTATTCTTTTACTTTTATTAATTAACACATTATATGGGCAAGAATCATTCCTAGGCCTTTGTATATACTAGGTGTTTTCTGCTCTACTTTATTCACATCCTAATTTTGTTTTTAATAATGCCTTATGGATATTAATGGGCAAGGCATTGGGTGCTAGATGCTACAACACCAAATAATACAATCATCTCTGACACAAAGAGAATTTACACTCAGAAAACTTGATTGGATTTGCACAAGAGAATAAGAATGCACACTGTTTAATGTTCATGACTTATTTGATTGATTTAGCACTATTAACAGACTCATTTCATTTCTTTTGATCACCTCCTATGAGCTGCAACTGCCCTCTTCCTCCTTAAAAAAAACCCTGAATCTATAGAAAGAAATCATTTGGGTTATACCTACAAATAAATGACACAGCGCAGTTTGGCACCAAGCATAAACCAAAATCCTGGCTCTTAAATCAAGGGACTTCATGTTGTCCTAATATGTACATCACACACTGTAGAGGCAAGTCCAAAAATAGAGACTTTTCAAAGGGTTTTGTGCATGGCACCATTATGTCTGGCTTAGATGATCTAGGAACTGCCAGGGGAGTGACAACTCATGTTGATGTTGAAAGAGCTAGTCTAAGGATGGATCCTTGTCAACATGGAGTGCAGGTCCAGGAACAGTTTGAGGACTCATTAATATGCTATGTATAGATTTTGTGGTAAAACATTCCATGTTGAATATCAGAGTATTGCTTACATTCATTCTGAGGCAGATAAGTAGTTGGACCACTCAAAAAAATGGAGTTTTTTCTTAGGTTTGGGCCAATCACATCCCAGGCACACAACCCCTGCCTGCACTGAGTAGTTTTTTAAAATCTCATTCAAAAGGAACAGAGTCTAATCAAAGAGATGTCAACTGTTTGACATAATTGGATAAAAGAGTAGCCAAGGAATCCTGTGTGCATGTTCTAGTCTTTAGTGTAATTGCTGGCCACATTTCACTGTTTTGTAAATATGCTCTATATCTAATTGAGGACACATAAAGTTCAGTTAAACATAAATGACAGTGCTATCACAGGAACTTATAGACATTCATCCACTTATAGCCTGGAATACTAATGCTAAGATGCAAATCTTCTGATTCCTCATCTCCCATTTCTTTGTTAAATATTAATATATTAATTTATATGAGCACTGCTTGCCATGAAAGCTTCTCTTCATCACCCTACCCATCAAAGTTAAATGATACTACTTAAGCCTTCATTTAGGAAATAGAGGGCTCTTGCTTAAATATTATGATTGTAGTTTCATAGATAGGGAATAGGAACCAGAAGTATTGGTAGCATTTATTTGCATTGGCTTTATAAAGCACTGTGTGCTGAATATTCCATTCAACACAGTGACATTAATTCATCCACCATGGTTTTATATTGTCAGACTTAAGGCAGCTGAAGAGTAGCTGTGGGCAAGGGAAGTGACCTGTGGGTTTCTTCTACCATAGCAAGAGACAGACTTCTCAAATGCCTCTTATCTTTGGACCTTGAGTTCCAGTCAGTTTTGCTCAGTAAATATTTGCTCTTAATGAGCTACTATTTCTATGAATAACTATATAAGATTTTAATCACTAGAAGTTGGTGTGCTTGTTTCTTGTGATCTAACTAACTCTTGGGTTCAATCTATGTATTGTAATGAGTCTTTTACTGTCCCACCAGTCAGCTCCCAAATAATTACATGGAGACCTGTTATTAATTATGAAAGCTTGGCCTTAGCTTAGACTTGTTTTTGACTAGGTTTTATCACTTAAATTAACCCATTTCTATTAATCTACATCCTGTCACTCACTGCCCATCCTGTTTCTTCTGTGTCTCTTGGCATCTCTCCAGTGCCTAGATTCGTCTTCTACTTCCTCTGCCCGGAAGTCCTGTCTGTACCTCCTGCTTAGCTATTGGATGTTCAGCTCTTTATTAAACCAATCACAACAATATATCTTCACACAGTGTACAAATATCCCACACAATGTATGGGTTTTCATTTGCTGTTANTTCAGCTAGTTCTATAAATGTACAAAATTTTAGCCATTGTTTAAAATGATTAACTTTTAAACCTTTGTATGAGATTTGTACATGTCTATGAATCAGCTTTTCTCCAACCTGGAATACTGCTTATTTGCCTGTTTCCCACAGGACATATTTTTTTTTAATTTTGATAATGAAAACACTTTATATGTCATAAAAATATACGCATATAAATAATAAAGGTATCAAACACAGGTATAATGGCAGCAGAGAACCCTGTAAGTCAAGTTAGTTGCACGTGGAAGGTGCATGATGACTGCCAGAGAAAGGATTTCTCAAGGTTACTTCTTCAGTCCTTGGAGAAAGCTAGATTTCTGGGGGGAAAATCATGGAAAAGAGAAAGTATAATTGATCTCAAATCCCCTAAAAGGAAAGTCAATCCTGTTTTTCAATTACCTGAGACTGCTGGGGGTGGAGGTGGGGAATTTTTACATTTGAAATTTAAGAGCAGAAAAGGACTAAGAAGAGGAAGAAATAAACAAGATTTATTTGCTATTAGGGGGAAATCACAAAATAGGTAGAATTGTAAGCCATCAAGACTAAATTATAAGATATTCAAGAGCGACTTGTTAGAGGAAAACCTTGATAAGGAAAGTCAACAAAATGCAGTCAACTAATCAAGTTTGTGAAATCCAACAGTGAAAAGGTTAAGACAATCTAACATGTTGTAGATTAAAGACAGAAAAATATTTGGTGCACACATATTTGGAACCATTAGGCAAAAATAAGCAGTGAACTATAGTTAATATTTTCAACTAACACTAAGAAAATTTTGATTGAATTTAAAGATCACAGTGTGCATGTTTCCAAATACCTAGGAAGATGGACAAAGAATGTACAGCTTTTTTTCTGAGTTTTTTTAAATTATCATGACCATATATTGCATGTAGCAGATAGTAGGTTTCATAGACTTTAAAAATATATATGTACAATATACTTCAAAGAATGATAAACTTCTAGACAGATCCTAGCAGGAATAAAATAACTTAAAGATAAAAAATTCTATAGCTTGTAACAAAGGCTGTCAACTGTCAACCTATATACTGTGCAACTAAAAGATTTGTTTTTTATATTTTTTAAAGATTTGTTTATTTGTACTTTATGTATGTGTTTTGCTTGCATATTAGTTCATATACTGTGTACATGAAGTACCTATGTAGGCCAGAAGAGGGCAGTGGAGCCAGGCCTGGAACTGGGGATGAAAGACCTGGAACTGACAGTTAATAGCGGCCTTGTGGTGCTGGGAAACTTGCCCAGCTTCTCTGCAAGTTATGATCTTAACTTCTGAGCCACTTCTTTAGCCTCTGGTCTCTATTTTCTTTAAAAAAAAAAAGTTATAAAACAAAGAATCATGACAGGGAACATATGTAGCATACAATGTCTATAATATTTGCTATCTGAAACTTCTGGATAAAGTATATGCAGATTGCTTAGACAAAACAAGAAGAGATCATTTATAAGGTCAAGGTAATTAGACTGGTATCAAGGATCTCAAAAGGAACATGCAGAGAAGGCTGCAATACAGACCTCTAAGAAACAAAGTATGAACCAAGGATTTTACAACCAGCCAGGTTATTTATGAAGTATCAAAGCTGTTAAAAACAAACAAGCAACAACAATAACACCAACTCTGGTGATTCCTCAGCTCAGGAGTTCTGCACTCTAGCTGTCCATCCCAGGACCTAACCAAAACGAGTTTTGGCAAATGAGAGCACCCTGGGTCATTTCTGTCAAGTTAGTGATAATGAGCCTTTAAGATGTTTTACTCTGAAATCTAAACTTGAAAACACATATGGGTGTATGAGCGGAATGATACTATAGAAATGGGGGTTCAGAGTGGAGTCCGTTTATTGAGGTTGGCAGAAGTAAGCCAGTCGGCTTTGAGAATCAGTGAGGGACTTACCACGGAGCACTAGAGACTAAAACTGAGTGCACGGATATGCAGCAAGTATAAAAGTTCTTACAAAACATTTGCTTGTCTCCTTCCTTTTGAATTGATTTATTATTTTTTATTTGGTTTTTAAGGCAAGCCTCAAACTTGCTCTGTAATTGAGGTTGGCTTTAAACTTCTAGTCCTCTTCCTCCCAGCTTTCAAGTTCTGGGATGACAAGCCCAGGCCCCCGTACCCCTTGCTGCTGTTTATGTTTAACAGAGAAATACTTANAAAGCTGTTTTCAATGCAATTAGTGTAAATTCACAAGGCNGTGGTTAGCAATCCGGCATATGCTGCTTAGAATGTACAGTTTTAAAGTCCTCACTTGAAAAGGTAGTAGCTGAAAACACACTCGAGGTAATATTTATGCATAAAGCTGCTTTCCAAATATAATTAAAATGTAAAAACGGTGTTTTATTTAAGATGTATAAAAGGCATATTCTTTCTGCCAAGTTCAGATCAGTTCCTGTGGTCATTGCCAACATAATTGCCTTCTTTCCTTTGCTAACTGCATCCAAGTTGTCACTCTTGTTTCTCACTCTGTGCTCTGCGAGTGTTGTGGGAAGGAGAGTTGGCTTCCTGCTGGTCACTGACATGCTAGGAAGGAATAGATTTTCTTTCTCATGGCTTGTCCTCAGAGTGCTGCTCCAGCTACCTGGCTGCTGACCACCTGGGCACAACATCAAGCTCAATGGAGTATGGACCATTGCTTTCACTTGACGACAGAAATAGGGAAAATCTGAGGACCAGCCTAGATTCCCACAGGTGNCATATGCCTCCCAATGACTGTTGCAGGTTGGTTTTTCTAGAATTTTCTCAAAGGCTGGACATTCAAAAACTGCTCTATCCTAAATCAATGAATAAAAAACGATGTGTTGAAAGAGAGAAAAAGAGCNGATGAAGAAAGGAACATGTAAAATAGGAATAGGTCAGACAGTTCAGTCATGCCACCAACACTGTGCTCCTGAGTGTGACATTCAGTCCCGGGATGCTGTGAGGCGGGACAGGAACTGTGCTGGAAAAACACCTAGCCTGAGGAGGTGGAAGGACATGTGTTACAGCAGTGCATGCTGGGATCCGGAAGCAGTAGCTTACGCAGAACCTAGCCTGCATGGAATCCAGGCTGCAAGGTGCTCTCTTCGAGGACTCAATGAATGAGATGAGATATGGACACAAGTTAATGACCCAAAATAGTTGGGAAAGGTTATGAGAGAGTGAAGACATAGTGAGATTGAGTAAGTTGCTTGACATTAGAGGAGGAAGGTAATAGTTGAACAGATTAAAAGATTAAGATAGAATTGTAGGGCTCAGAGAGATGGCTCAGCATTCATGCATTTGCCATGCAAGCAGGAGGACAGGAGTTAGGATCCTCAAGTGAATGCCAGGGAGCACGGCAGCATTCCCATCACTCCAGCCTCAGAAGACAGACACTTGGGATCCCAGGAATAAGCCTACTAGGAAGATAGACTGTGCCTCAAAGAATAAGGTGGCAGATTCTGGACAAGAACCTCACATATACATATGTATATGAAATTAAAAAAATGTAAACTGCATGGTGGATCACCCCCATAATCCTACATGGGCTAGGCTGAGGCAAGGAGGTTTCTAGGAATTCAAAGCCAGTGTTGCAATAAAAGGAAAAAACAAAAAAACAAAATAAAACAAAAGAATTAAAAAAAAGACAAAGAAACCGTAGTGAAGTTTGGATTGAATGCATGTCAGTTCCCTGGACCTGCTTTAGCTAATTGCCACAAACCTGCTATTTTATTTTATTTTTAATTTTTTTTATTTTTGGGGGATTATAATACCATTACATCATTTCCTCTTTACCTCTTCTTGTTCCAAACACTACCATGTATCCCTTGCCTTGTTCTTTTCAAATCCATGGCCTCTTTTTTTAAAAAATTCCTGTTATATGTGTATATCTATATATAGTATTTCTAAATATTTATATATCCCTAAATATATAAATACAACCTGCTCAGTGCACATAATGTTATTTATATGTATGATTTTAGGGCTGACCACTTGGTATTGAACAAACAATTGAAATACTACTTTTCCCACTCTCAGTATTCCTTAGCTGCCTGTGGTTGAGGCCTCCTGAGCTTCACCTCCTTTCATCTCAGGAGATTTTATTGGCGTTGTTCATGTTTAGGCAGCCATATTGGTGAAACTTTATGGGTGTAGCTTCTGACCTTTCTAGGAGACACAACTGCACAGAAAGCTTCCTCTTCCTTTAGATCTTACAGTTTTTTGCCCTCTCTTCCGCAATGTTTCCTGAGCCTTGGGTGCAGGAGATGTGTTACAGATGTATCTGTTGGAACTGGACTCCCCAACTCTGCATTTGATTGGATGTGATTTTCTGTAATGNTCTCTGTCTATTGCACAGAAAAGTTTCTTTAATAAGGGGTGGGGCCTACACTTATCTAGCTAGACACTGCAGAAGGATGTCTTGGTATTTTAAAACAACATAAACATGTCTGTCACATTTACATGTTGACAGAAACTGGCTTTTTCTCTAGAGGACAAATTGTTCCTTGTTTTTCAGCATTTGCCAAAAGTCCATAGTGTCTCTTTTGCTTATAGATACATCACTACAGGCTGGGTGTTGCAGTGTGTCTCTGGTTCTTGCTTAAGGACATTGGTCATGTTGGACTAAGTGCCCTGTGTATTCCAGCACAAACTCGGCTTAGCTAATTACACTTGTAATCACCAGTTNCAAAGAAGATCTTCTGAGGAACCGAGTGCTAGGACTTCAGCTGCTCACCCCTAGGGATACAGTTCAACCCAAAGCAGCATCTATAAAGGAGTATTAACATGTCTATTTTTGTCTCAGAGTTGCTTCAAGGAAGGTCACCCAGTGGGAACTAAAGCTGTGGGCTGCAAAACCAAGGTAATTTTTTTAAGTGGCCCGTGGCAGGAAAAAGGGAAGCAGGAACATAATGAACAGTAAACATGAATCGCTCTAGCAGCCTCATTCAGGAACAATCAGCAGCATTTGTCTGTGGTGCTAGGAAAAGCTCATTAGAAGGTACTTTTCTGGAGTTATTGTGTGAAAGAAGGAAGTAGGTAGACCTTCAGCAGGTCTTTGCGGCGAGGGCGGACACACCTTATGCTAACTCATTATACCTTATAGAAGCATAAAGCAGCAAAAACCAGTGCGAGTGACAGGGCATCCAGCCTACAAAGCAGAGTTTTATTTAAAAGGTTGTGTTTGCTAAGAAATAGAGCCACAGAAGTAAAGCGCAAAGACACAATGGGCATTTCTGGGATGGACACAGGAAAATGCGAGCTTTGGTTCACGTGTTCTTCCTCTTATGTCTTTTTCTTGTTTCTGTAATTCCTAGTACAGTTGTATTATATTGCAGGTGCATTAAAATATGCACAGGCTATTTCAATTTGAATGATTTATGTATATCTTATATTCATAGAAATGTACTTTGTGTGTATTTATTCAGTGACTTGACTCTGACTTTAGAAGCCAGGCTTCACTGTTTCTGTCTCTGACTGTAGGGACCTGTCTGGCTGCTGGACCTCAGTACTGAAGCCAAGGATGGTAATATGCTCCCCAGTTGCCCAGCANTTCCACTCTGTTTATACTNTTTGCCTGTAGAAATCATTTATTATTCTCAGGAACAAAACCCAGAATACATTTCCAAAGTAACTTTTTTGTCTGAATAAGCTGTGAGATTTAAAGAAGTGTTCTCATCCTTTCATTTAAACCCATATTTTATACTCTTGCCTTTTATTATTTCATTTTTAAAACTTACTACTTAATGCTGTGATTGACTGACAAATTACAATTGTATTCATTGAGGAAAACAATATGACATTTCTTATATACTTAAAATGTAGAATAATAAAGTTTAATTACTAAATCAGTCATGTCACTTGCCCATTTTCATAGTGAAACATTTGAAATTTATTCTCTTAGTTATTTTGAAATATGCAATACATTTTCATTAACTATAGTCACATTTTTCTTAAACATTATTATTTTATCCTAAAGCCTTTGATCAACAACTCCCACCCCCCCGACACCTTAACTATTTTATGAAGTTTTCTATTTTTGAAGAGTCAAGAGCTTAAATTTATCATGGCATAATTCAATATTCCCATTTGTCAAAACATGTGTTGATAAAATTCAATGAATTTAATAAAGGCCAACACCAGAAGAATCTTCAGTTTTACTTGGTAAAGTAAATTAATTATGTAATTTTACATTCAATTTTGAGGATAAAATTTTCTCTAATATATTTAGACATTGGACTAAAAGTAGGGTGAAGTCTGCTTTTAGTTCTTTCAAATGCTGAGACTTGACTGTGGGGCTAAGATGTGTATTTCTAAAACTAGAGGATACTGTCATTAATATCAAATAATGAATATGGAAGATATTGTGAAATGGATTGTATTAATTTGAAGTACAGATAGATAGAGCCAGAAGTGAATCATGTTGACACCATTGGCCAGGTAAGAAGAGCAGTACATGAAGAACAGATTCTTGCAACCTTGAAATTGAATTCCAGTCACAGCCCTTATTTGCTACAACCTTTGTGCCCTACTGCTTACTCATTTATTGGATGAGCTAATAATTTGTTTGGTTGGTTGGTTTTCCAAGACAGGATTTCCCTGTGTAGACCTGGCTGTCCTGGAGCTCCCTCTGTACTAGACCAGGCTGGCTTCGAACTCAGAGATCCACTTGCCTTTGCCTCCCGAGTGATGGGATTAAAGATGTACGTCACCACCACCTGGCTGTAATTTCTACTCATGTGGTTGAATTGTTGGATGAATCCAAGGCAGTAAATTTTAAAAGTTTAAAACTTAAGACTATATATTTATTTGTACTGAATTTCACAAGTATAAAGTAATTTTATTTTAAAAATTGAGAGATACTTTGTGTATGATCAAGGAAAAGCCAAAGGGGAAATGAGTTTGCTAAGTTACACCATTTAGGAAAATTGAAAGGAGAGCTGGAGATATAGTTCAGTTGGTGAAGAACTTGCCTAGAATGCATGTATTATGGATTCAGATGACTAGTACTGAAAAGAAAAAAAGGATGTGATGGTATATGACTATAATCCCTGCCTATTATAATCCCTGCCTTCGGTGGGGAAATCATGATGGAGATCCATTTCAGTGACAGTGGAGTAACCATTTCCAGGTAGACCTAACAGGTGAGACTATGGACAGCTTCAGTTTAGAAGCACCGACATCTTCCTCTGTGTGCAGCCAATACTCAGTCATTGGGAAACTTATCTGAGGAGAGACCAGATCTTCAGACATTTAAAAGATGTTTTTATGCATATACTTTATATATATAGTTTAGAGTTAATGTGAACTTCAGAAATTGCAGAAGGGCATGCTGGAATATATATGAGGTAGCAACAGTACAATTGTATGAAAAATCAGATCATCTTTCTGACCACTGAAAGCATAGACTGCTCACTGGACCACTTTGCAGTTGTACTTGGAACTCTTTGAATGGGAAGGGTCCAAAGATGATATTTCAGTATACCTTCCAAAGATTTGTCATTGTGTGAAAGAAGCCACATGTAAATCTTAAATCTGTTTATCAACAAGTGTTTCTGGTGGGTCCATTTTCTTCTGCATGCTCAGGGGTAAAGAAGGGTCAGTCCTGAATGGTCTTTAGACTCTTGCCACCGTCCCAATGTTTAACTGCAACTGGTGTTGTCATTTATTCATTCAAGGAGTATTTTCTAGTGTTTCTGCCCCTAACCAGACATTTCCAGGAATTGTAGATCAAAGTAGGTAATCATGAACTCATTTCTTGTAATGTGTGTCAGTCACATAGCATAGTTGTACTTAGTAAATACCAGATAATGGTGAGGCCACAGCTTGGTTTGAAGTTGTGAGACAGCAGATTGGGTAGGTCATCTGGATAGTTCTGGATTTCAGTGACTATAGGGATTTTGTTCAGAAGAGAGAATAGAAATGTCCAATAACCAGCACAATACAGAGGAAAGAGTTCTAGGCTGTGGGTAAGGAGCCAGGTGCTGTGTGGCCTTTGCCAACCAGAACCTGGGTGTCCTGCATATTTCTTCATTACCCTGTGGCTTGGTTTATTTTAATTTTAGGATAGAAACAGCAGGTGGTCTTCCTATTTTTGAACCTTGGAGGAAGCATTGTTTTGTGGTGAACTTTGAGTTCTGGACATTACGAAGAATGCAGAAATAGAGGCTGAAATAAGAACACTTCCAAAAGAACAGTTGATTGACCTAGGTTTAAAAGTATGCAGAACTTAGATTGGTAGGGCAAAGAGGTTGGTCAGAGTGCTTAGGACATGGTGAATGCTGTGCAGTTCATGGAGAAAGTATGTACTGGGCATGAGGAACTTTGAAGAGACATTGCATTACGGGTGGAAGGACGAATTACAGGTAGGTATAAGGTATAAACTTACAATTGAGGGACAGGTAAGGATGAGGAATGCACTCCCCTGAGCACACAGCTATTGCATTTCAGAGCAGAGCAGTCCCCGCTTAAGAAGAGAATATGGACTTAACTTCCAGTGGCTGATCATCTTAAANAACCTCTTTGAGAAACACATTTAGTGGGCTGGGGAGGAAGAAGTGCTGAGGTCCCTGAGAAATGAGTCTTCTCTGTCTGCCTTACTAAATAGAGCGAATGGACCACAGAGGATGGAGAAGTGGACTGGGGATTGTTCTGAGAGTGAAAATGTGTAAAAAAACAAACAAACAAAAAAAACAGAACAAACAAACAAAAACTGCAGGGTGGATACCAAGACCTGGGACAGTCATAAGGATGGTGCTTCTGAACTTCTTACACCATCTTTAACTTGGGGCCATTGAAATGGGCTGCTATTTTCAGGCCAGTGGTGCTCTAGCTCCTAGCAGAAGCAGGCAGAAGTTGGCTGTCAAGCATCACTGATGTAGATTTTTCAGGATGTTAACAGCTTCAGATGAAGCAGGCAGCAATCAATCACCACCTTCATGAGGCTTCCCATTTTATCTGAGAACCAAAACTGTAAAACTCAGAATAAACTTGTAGAGTGTTTCATAGTTAACTTTAGTTGTTAACATGACACACCTAAGAAGAGGGAACCTCAACTGAAGAATTACCTCCATCATATTGGTCTCTGGGCCTGTCTGTGAGGCACTTTCTTAAATTGCTAATTGATATAGAAGGCCCAGGCCACTTTGAGCAGTGCCATTCCTAGGCATTTGAGCCTGAGCTATCGAAAGAAGCTAAGCCAAATGAAGCAAGCCTAGAAGCAGTGTTCCTCTGTGGTTTCTGCTTCGAGTTTCTGCCTTGAGTTCTGACTGTGGCTTCCCTCAGTGATGGACCATGACCTGGAAGCCAAGCAAGTCTTTTCCTCTCCTAAGTTGATTTTGGTTAGTTT
>LZPO01009082.1:0-11930 GCA_001675575.1 Neotoma lepida
TGGAATGTCAGTTGTAACTTAAAGTGATAAAATTATAATTATATTTTATGTCTTTCATGCCAGTTCTCTAGTTACTCATTTTTATTTTGTTTGGCCTAATACTGCCAGGCTAGGACAGATTGGAAACTTTAATTCTTGGCCAGACACCATAGTTACTTTAAAGAAGCTCTGCTGTATGTCCTATCCTGCCTCCATGATGCCTGAGGGAGGGATCAGGCTCCTAGGCAAAGCAGAGATGAAGGCCAACCTGAACCCACTCCATTAATAAAGACACTGTAACAGTAACAGCCCTGTCTGAAGCATGGAGACACAATTCCAGGTGGGATGTGAGGTCAGCCTTCACACATTAAGAAACCTAAGTCAAGGTTGCCTTTGTCCTGCAATGATTGGAACAAGGTTTCTTCTCAGGACTAAAACCAAAAACAGGGCACCATCTCATGGTAAAGTCAACAGCACGAAGTCCAGCTTCACCATGACCCCCTGCCCCCACCTCTGAAGGCAAGCCTATACCCCTCAAAGCTTGTGGGTGTTCTTCAGAAGCCAAACACTCCTTTTTCAAACACAGGTCACAAAACTAGGAAAAACACCTCATTCCTGCACCATTTGCCTTCCCCTCAGAAGCCTGTTAGTGGGTTAGGCCTTAAGACTCCTCCTTAATTACAGGGCTGAGAGATTCCACCTGGGCCTGGTTGGAGAGAACCTTTTGCAGAGCTGAACCCTTTTGTCCCTTCTACACAGGCTGTTTTTCTCCATCTCTCTCCTGTCACAGAAAGCACATAGAGCAAGAAGAAGCCTGGGGCCAGCCCAGGATTAGCTTCATCATGTGCAACAAATGGATGGTATGTGCAGAGGGCTTTTAAGGCAAGTGCTGCCACAAACAGGACTGTTTTTGAGAAAATTATGGTTGGGAGGAAATTTGGAAGTCGTCCATCACTTGTTTCTAAAGAGCACCATTCAAAGCAGCTGCACATAAGAAAGACAGTTCATCTCCCATCAGTTCTAACTGTTCCTGGAGAGGCAGAATTCAGTATGTAACTACTCATACCCAAAGATATGCCCTTATATTCATCATATGTTTCAACCTTTGGTTTCAGAGGGCAGCAGAAACAGAAAACATAAAAACAGATACCTTGTCAGCTTTGAATAAGTGCACTTATTTTTTTCTTGGATTTCTAATTTTTGTAACATTATCTACATTATCAGTGACTGTATTATAACTTTCCTGCTACTGGGATAAAATACCATGAAAAAAGCAACTGAAGAAAGGAAGGGTTTATTTTTTGGCTCACACTTGGAGGATATAGTCGAACACGGGAGGGAAGTCAGGGTAACAGGAGGGTGAGGCAGCAGGTCACGCAGCATCCACAGTCAGGAAGCAGAGAGATGAATGCTTATGTTCAACTAGCTTGCTTCTTTTTTAATTAGTCCAGGACCTCAGCCCATGAACTAGTACTGACCTCCTCTAGGTTGGTCCATTTCATCTCTATTAACCTAAATAAATATCCCCTGAAGGCGTGGCCAAGACAATCTTTACAAAGATTGTCTCTTCAGGGACTAGATCAGTCAATCTGGCAATATTAACTGCTACAGTAACAAAGTGTGCAGCTCAATTACCCTGAGAATAAGTTAAAAGGTAGAGAAAAGATTCACTCCCATGACTTGGATTCCATCTAGACTTCAGGCACACCTAGATCCGGGGGCTTAAATGATGTTACCAGGTATGTATCTTCTCCTCTGTCTCTTAGCTACACTTCCTTTTACCTGTTGCTTTATTTTGAAGATATACACAGAGCAATGACGATCAGCAGTGNGGCTCACATCTGTACTGCTAGCANCTTGAACTTCAAAANGAATTTGTGTGTTTACCCAAGAAAAGTCTCCAGAGAATTCCTCTGGTTGGCTCCATTTGTGTCACTTGTCAGAACCCAGCACGATAGAAGTTNGCCAGGCAGAAACTCGGAGTACANGGTAGGAAGCGCTCGAGATAGGCAGCTTCTACCCTCTAGCAGAAACTCGGCACACTGTGCTGTGTGCTTGGACTGACCTCAATATAAAAGAAGCAGCTGCTGCTACTCCATTATTTTTTCAGCCTCATTCCCATAGACCACAGCCTGGTATAGTTTTTGACCTTTGTGTCCATGCAAAGGCATTCTGGGATCCTCGGTGATCCATTGATTTCCCCCACCGAAGTACCAACGTGGNGAACATACATGAAGACCCCATCAGACTTTATGCATCCTTAAACAAAAATGGGAACTGAATCAGCCAAAGCGTCATGTTGCTGTGCCATGGGGTTGATGGCACAGGTGTGAGGCAAAGGAAGAGAGCGTCTGATTTGCTCTTCAGCCTCTGCTTTGTGCTTCAACCTCAGCAGTGCTTGAAAGAAAGAGGAAATTTTATGAGGAAAAAGTTAATAATAAGTAAGATACCAAAAGAAATTCAGTGCCTAGTGCCGTGTAAGACAAATTTTAAATGGTCTCATGTGATGATATTTTATCTGTGTNCCCCAATAAAATTTATCTGAGGATCGGAGGAAAACGGTCATCCAGCCGCAAGNAGTAAAAACAAAAGTCANGCAATGTTAGCACACGCCCTTAATCCATCTGGTTCTTTGTGAATTCAAGGTCATACTAGNAAACAGGCCGGGCGGTGGTGGCACAGGACTTCAGTCCCAGCATCAACCATAGAGTTCTGGAGGTCTATGCAGACAGACAGACAGGAAGTGATGTAGCTTGGTGAAGAGAGGAAATGAGTTAGCAGAATGGACAGACATAAAAGCCTGCTTAGACAGGAAGTCGCCTTCTCTTCACTTTGCTCTCTTTGGAAGCAGCAATGTTGAAGAGGTGAGGCTAGCTGGTGGCTTGTTCCTAATTCCTCTGATCTCTGTCATATTTTTCACCCCTATTTCTTGCTCCGTGTGTTTATTAATAAGACTGTTTAGAAATTTGTCTTACAGTCTTATTAATAAAAAACAACCTGGAGNNAGATATTGGGGTGAACACTGGAAGATCAGAGAGANAGAAGAAGTCACAGCCAACCTCACCTTGCCAAGTCCTCAACTGATGTTGTCTCTTCAGACTGAAAGCCTCTGAGTCCTCACCAGAATAGATCTCAACTGAACTGTTGTTAAAAGCCTAAAAGGCCTCTAGTTCCTGGTCCCCACACCTTATAAACCTTTTTGCTTCCCGCCATCACTGCCTTGGGATTAAAGGCATGTGTTCTTCCCAAGCAAAGACATGAGATATNAAGTGTTGGGATTAAAAGCATGTGTGTCACCATTTTCTGGCCTCTATATCTAATCTAGTGGCTGTTCTGTTCTCTGAGCCCAATAAAAGCTTTATTAGGGTGCACAGTATATCAACCACAGTGACGAGTCACAGCACCAAATGTAAACATTGCAGCTGGGATGGAAAGGGATCCTGGCAGTCAGGAGCCAANGAGTACCACAAAGTCACCAAAAGTTTCCCCAATGTAACAACTCTGCTTCCACTAGGGAGGNTTTCCCCAGCAAAAGTGTTANAATTCTGCTCCTCTCTGGCTCACTTCTCTGTTTTGCTGCACTNCTGCGAAAGAAGGTCTTACCCAAACCTCATTGAGAGACGTATTAAGAGGGAAGAATCCAGGAGGGTGGCTGCCTCTCCCAGGGTGGAAAAAGGGAGCTCCCAACAGAACAGGCACAGGGCTTATGTAGGGCTTCTTAGGGANGGAGTTTTTCCAGGATGAAGATTTTTCAGGATATGAGTTGGTTGGATTTCAAATCACTGAGCTTGGATAAGCTCAGAGATTGGTTGTTTTTCCTGATCAGGGATTGGTTAGTTATTGTGCAGAGTTAGTCAGGGGCAGAGTGTGTTTCTTTGGCTCTGGTTTCAGGACCAAAGTGTGTTTCTTTGGCTCTGATTTCAGGGTCAGGGTGTGTTTCTTTGGCTGGTCCGTTTACTCTACACCTAGGATCTAGACATATATCTGCTCTTACCTGTCTGAGAAAATTTAAGCAAGTAATTTAGCCTTTCCAGTAAAATAGGAAAGTGGAGTTGATTGTGGTGATACACACCTTTAATCCCAGAACTCAGGAGGCAAAGGCAGAAGGATCTCTGTGAGTTCAAAGCCAGCCTGGTCTACATAGTGAGTTCCAGGACAGCCAGAGCTACATAGTAAGATCCTGTCTCAAAGAGCAGAGGGGGAGTGGAAGGAGGGAGATGGAGCTGGAGGCAGGGAGTGAGATGGGGTAAAGAGATAGAAAGAAAGAGACATAATTTTTAAAAATCAGTGAAAAAAATTCTATATCAAGATGTCTACAGAGGACTTTCTATTTCTACTGTCCCTTTATAAATAAGGCNCAAAGCTTAGTGCCCAGAACNAGCAAGAGCCTCACAACTGAAAGAGAGGGTTCAGTCACTAGGACTAACTTTCCTCCAGGGCTTTCTGTGAGGTTCAGGGACAGACCCAGCCCTGCCATCCACCACCACCCTATCTTGTATTATAACAGGGCAGGCCAGAAAGGAAGGTTAACTGACTGGGCAAATGGGCTTGTAGTAAGAGGTGACTGACTTGCTCCCCAAAGCCACAGAGTAAAGCATCCAGAAATGTTTCCCAAGACTGGAGGCAGCCCCACCCACCCTCATCTCTAATCTCACAGGAATCCTGGAGAGTCTCATATTTCCTCAGAGGCTGAGGAAAGGATGTGTCAGGGCCTCCTGGGTCTTCCCTGGCTGGCACAGGGATATCCATACACAAGGACAACTTGTAAAACTTGAAAAGCTTTGTTTCCTAAAATAGTAAGTGGGGCAGATTATGAGAGAAATGGTGATTGACTACAAGGCACCTGTAGACAACTTTGACTAACAATTTCTAGCAAACCTGAGAAGAGGCTCCAATGAACACAACCCAGAAGAACATGGGACACCCTCCAGAAAGGTTCTCCAGAGACAAGAGACACTAGTGAAAAAAGATAGTTCATTCCTTTGGGAATTTGTGGGAGTTTTGCTAGAGTCCTCGCCATACTCTTGAGAAATGTGTCATTGTTACCTAAATCTATTCTAGAAACTGCTTTTAGCTTCAAAAACGCTGGAAATATCAAGTAAACACTTTGACCCCTTAATGACAACCATGACGGAGAGGCCACCGGCACCAGGTTGAACTCTATAGAACTCTCTGAATCAGGGTGTTTGGAGACCAGAACCCTCCCACTAGCATCTCATCAGTCCAATCAAGAAGCCTCTGCTTGGGGCTAGTGAGATGGCTCAGAAGCTAAAAGCCTTGCTGTGCAAGCCTGGCAACCTGAGCTCCATCCCCAGAACCCAGGTGAAGGTAGAAGCAAAGAACCAGTTCTTGGAAGTGGTTCTCTGACCTACACGTTCATGCCATGCTACATGCAGACTTGTACTCTCACGTACATACCACACAGAGAGACACTATAAGAAATTTCATCTTAAAAAGAGACTCATATTCCCACACTTTCTCTCTGTCCTGAGCAGGAATGCCAATAGATCTCTCAGTAAAAGAAATTCTTAACCACTCAAGAACTGAATTATCATTTGGCTAAATTTCAACTGCTCAAACAAATGCACAGATTTGGGTCTGATTGTTCATAGACGAATTAATGAAACCACGGGTTAGGAATGTTTTACTTCAAGTTTCCAAAAGACAGGAAATATGGCTGTATCTGTATGAACTAGTGTGTCATCTAATAACAAAAGAGGAATATGTTCCTTTAACATATAAGAAATGGACAGATCTGGGCCACTGAGATGGCCCAGTATCTACTGATGACCTGAGTTCGAACCTCAGAAATCATATGGAAGGAGAGAACTGACTTCCACATGCTACCTTCTGACTTTCACATGATTGTCCACACATCCACACAAGAAAAATAAATCGACAAAAAGGTAAAANGAAATGAACAGATTTGAAGCCAAAAGAACCACCAGTCTTCATTAACTACANTCCTCCCCAAACAGCTGGCAAATTGGATCCCACTGGACCCCANTTGAAGATCCCAAGAGCTCCTCTCCAGCATACATACAGTGACATCCAAACTCCTTCTTAGGACTGCAGGGCCTTTTCTGGATTTACCTTTAGAGTACTTAGCAACAACTCAGTTTATTTGCTTAATGCTATCCCACTAGACTGAATTTCCAGTGCCCCCCCNAAAAAATGTCTGAAACCTAAGAATAAGGAAAGCTGAAAGGAAGAAGAAAGAGATGGNACTCATTTTATATTTTTCTCAAACAATTCTATTTGGGAAAGACAAACTAATGAAACTACAGGGTAGGAATGTTTCACTTCAAGAGAAAACATGGTTTCACTCTGCTCTATGGAAATTGCCTGCCTAATTTTTCATGCATATTGTTCTCATGCTACTTTCTGGACCAAAATGTAAGACAAATATCATTTTTAATGATGCAATTATTTGTTAACTAGATGGGGGATGGCTAGATGGTTAGATAGATGGTTAGGTGGTTGGATAAATGGATGCAAAGNTTTTTTTTTCTCCATCTATAATGATTCAGAACCCTTGCATATAGTTCAGTTATTTTCTTGGGTAAATAAGTACTCAGAAACAACTCTATTTTTAAATTTTGATCTTTATCTTTCAACTCCTAATGCCCTCATTTACTGATTAAAACACATAGGTTTCAAGTGATCATTGCCTTGGCTAGAAGGCTCCCATGCGTGTCACGACTTGGAAGAACAAAATCATTGTCATGATGCCCTTCCTTGCAAGTCTATAATGCATTCACATGCATCAAGTGAGCTTTCTAACTTTTATCTTCAAAGCAGCAGTATTACCCACTTCTGGACAGTATCTAGTCATTGTCACTGACAGCTCCAATAAATGGTCCTAATTCTAACCCCCTTCTTCCCGTCAGCTCTGATCCTGTCTTCTCCCCATAAAGACCAGCTTCCTAATCCTCCTACACAGCCCCTGTCATCTGGCCCTTTCCTTGCCTCTCCCGTTATTTTTCTTCATGGGTACATCATAACTACCAAGTACTCATTTCCTTTCAGAGGTTCCACCCCATTCAACAAGTTATCAAAACTCTGCAGCTCGACTCCATCTGTCAAAAACCTATCCTCCTGTCCCAGCTCTGTGCAAAATTTGCAGTCATTTTTGTTTCATACAAAAACTACCCATGTAGAATATTTGAAGGTGAGAAGAACAAAGATAAATAGTTGTAAATTTGATCCTGAAGTCTAATCAAGAATAGTAAGGAAGCCTGCCAGAAATGATATCACATTGCCCAGTGACATTCTAAACAGAGATGATTCAAGGTTGACATAATTCATACAAAAGATAATAATGGCTCAGAAATCATAGCCTACTGGAACCACATTTTCCAGAACATCCCAAGCATCTCCTATTACACACACACACACACACACACACACACACACACACACACACACACAGAGAGAGAGAGAGAGAGAGAGAGAGAGAGAGAGAGAGGAGAGAGCCTTGTTCTATTTATAGCCCCTTCAGCTTTTAACACAATATCTCACCCATCATAATAATGACCAGCATTTGTCATTTACCAGATCCTGTGCTGAGCATCTTACAAAAAGTGTTGGACTTAAGCCTTCTAATTACATTAAAGGAACTATTGTTATCCTCATGTCACATATAAGGAGGGTCTCCTACATAACCAACATCTGTGCAGTGTTGTTTATTTAGATAGTTTGTCGCGGGGGAGAAGTGGGGGAGAGAGAATGTGTGTTTGAACAGGGTCTCATTGTAGGTCCTGGATTGTCCTATAATTCACTCTAAGGACCAAGCTGGCCTTTAAATCTTAAATCCACCTGCTTCTGCCTCTCTATGCTGAAAATAAAGGTATGAGCCAGCATGCCTGGCTAACTAGTGTCTATAAAAAAGCTATTGGTCTCCACATTTTTCAGATGAAGAAACCAAGGACCAAAAACATTGAACAATCAAGGCTACCCCTCTGGTAAGTGTAAGCAGACCAGAGTCAAAGCCTCTAGTTCTATAATCCATCCTTTGCAAGTTGCCTTCTTCTTGGAAGTCACACTTGATATTTAAAATAAACTGAAATAATAAAGCCATATACTCTAAATGTCAAAAGCATATTTTAAAAGAGAAGAAGCAAATGTATCCAAGAACTGTAAGAAGTTAGTAACTATAACTGAGTCAAATGGGGGCTTCAGAAAGAAAAAGAAAATGATACTATTCTGGTCCTAGAGTGATCATCATACCACAACTATGCTGGAAAGCTATCAGATGCATCAAACAGATATAGCTGCTAGGTAGCTAAGAAGAAATGTGCAATGTCCTACTCTGATATATTGGAAAGGACATATTTAAGTACACACATCCATGCAGAGTAACCAGAACTAATATANATACAAGATCTCTCGGGGTGATTTCCAAGATCTCCCCCCCTTACAGAATGCCTCCGCCCTGCAGAGCATTCCAAGTGTTGAGCAGTAGAGAGAGGAAAGGTCACAAAGACAGAGCTTAAAGGGAAAATGAATGTTGGCTAATGTATTATGACACCTCACATCATCTGCTCAATAGCTCTGTGAAAAGAGCATTAACAGCCAACCACTTTNCACGTGAGAAGGCCGAAGGCTAAGCAGTAACTACAAGACTGCATTTGCCTGAATAATAACTAGAAGAGCATAGTTTGCACCCAGATCTGTTGCATCATCTCAGAGGTGTCAGAAAACAGGCATCTGATTCCTGTTGTACCTATATTAGTGATGTGACTGACCCGAGGCCACCCCCAGAGCCTCTCTTGATCCGCTAGTCATTGTCGGGTAAAAGGACTCACTGGATAGTGGGAGAGTGAGATGGAATAGTGAGTAGAAACCCCTTTACAAAGGATAGCGTATTTCACAAATTCTGCCCTCATTCATCTTTCACTGCTTAGTTCAGAGCCACTTCCTCGGGGAAGCACGTCCTAAGCTCCCTGTTGAGATCAGTCCCTGGAGTACAGCTGCTTCTTCATACACCTTATGAGAGCTGTGGTTTTACACTGATGTTCTTAGGGACAGCCTTCTGCCACTGTAGGCTGCAGCTCCACAAGGGCAGAAAGTCTCCTGGCTTTGCTCAGCAGTGTGGTGAGGCCAGGCACCATACTCAAGCCTTTGTGTGCATGCCTCATGCAGCAAACATTTGTGACATAAATGCATGAATAAATTAGTATTAATATCAAATTGAGCACTTTGTAATTATAAGGTATAATCATAATTTGTAATAATAAAATATTAACACCCTGATTATTATCCTAAAAGTCACACTCATCTTAGCCATCTAGAACCTAAACNGAAAAGTGACTCCATCTTCTGTGTGGAAAATGATTGTCACAAAGGGCACACAANTTGACTCCAGAAGAAGTGGATCCACCCTCAAGTCATCATCCTGACATCAAGCATAAAATAAAGCTAGGGATGACAAGGGCTGGAGCACCTGACAGCTGGCAAAGTGACAGCCACAACAGCAGCAGGAGGCAAAGTGTAAACACACAGGCTGACTCTCCACCACAGCTGTCCACGGCCTCTTAATGTGAGGNCCACCACCCACACGTCTCCAGAGTCCTAGGGGACACCTCTCACCACTCAGGGCAAGAGTTGATGGTCCAGGTAGGACATTGCATCTTCAATACAGGGAAAATAGTGTCTGAGACATAAATAAAGAACTGCAACAGAAGCCCCAGGAATGTCTGCCTGCTGGGCTGAAAATGCACTATCACGGCAGGAAATAAGCTTAAGATGAAAAGATGNGTCACTCCACAATTGCTTAGCACAGCTCACGTGTTGGCTATCGGTGGTTTCATTTGGTAGAGATTAGGACCAATGATTTGTGTCTAACCTCCCTCAGAAGTCCGAATCCCCTCTCCTAAAGTCTTATTATTTCCCCAAACTTCAGAGCACCCAATATTTTATCTGAGCAACATGAATACAAGAAAACCCAGTCACCACTTCTTAGCAGCTGGGAAAACCCAGAAGCTAATGCCACCCTACAATGAAGAGCTAATATTGTAGGGCAGGCAGGTGAGGGACAGAGGAGAGGAGCAAAGAGCTAANGACCTGAAGGGGACTCCCACTCNGCGGGGGCTCCCTTCCAGATCCCNGATTAGGCACAATCCACACCCAAATGCCTGTTTTCACAGAGAGATCCTTTATTAAGCAGGGAAGAAAAGTTAAAGTGGCTGCTTTCTGACTCAGACAGACAGAAAACAGCAGCAAATGACCTTGCAGGTGTCATTCTTAAGAAAAGAAAAAGGGGAGGTCTGTGTTAGAATGGTCTAGGATGTGGTGGTAAAGGAGGTAGGGGACNAAGGANAAGTGGAAGGGGACAAGGGAAAGGGGCAGGGATATTTGTCCCNGAGGGACAAAGGACTGACTCTGGATAGAGAGGAGACAGACATGGCACATAGGAAAATGATGATTTATAAAGGTAAAGGAGGAAACCTCGTGTTAGGATAAGGAGTTTNATTTTATTTGGGCGTGTTAATTAAGTGAGCCAAAGGGGCTTCTGATTGCTGGACCTTGGTAGTCAGCTTCAGGAGGAGGAAGTGTCCAAGTAAGGGAATAGACCTTGGTGGCTAGCTTTAGGGATGTAATCTACAGTTTTTAGCAAGGCAGGGGGAATGGGGAGAAGGGCAAGGCCTGCCAGAGCCACATGTTCAAGTGGGATAGTATCCCTTCAGGACCAAGCTACAATCATTGTCAGGCTCACGTCCAACTTCAGGGAGAAAAGTTTTCTTCTGCCACCCATCACTAGGCTCATGGCTGAGACCTCGTTACCAAAATACAGATTCNTAAGACAAAAGCATTTGAGTTTGTTTCNTATGGATGTTTAACGACANAGTCCCTTCAGAAATAAACACTCTGAGACACTGGTGAATTTTGACCCTAAGTTTGATGACGAAAAGGAGTCACAGAGAAATATGGTTGGTAATAATGCAATAATACATGATCTAATGGTAAAAAGGGGACTTTGTAAAATTGTTTGTTCAGATTTTTCTTGCCATCTTTAATTTTAAGGATTAATAAAATGAGGAGATGTCTTCCCCTTTGAGTATAGTAANGACACTTCTGGAATAAATATTTTGAGACTTTAGGGGAAAGTCCAAGAAGTTTTTTAGGGTCTGCATTGGAAGAGAAGGATGGGTCAAAATCAAAGAAACCTATTGTCTCTAATGCTGAGCTGTGGTTTTATGGGGTAGTATGTTCTAACCCCATTACCTAAGAAAGCTTCTGTGAAAAGTGAAGTAGAAGTCTGCTCTCATACTTGAATTCACACTCACTCTCTTGTCTTAGGTAACTTGTATGGCTAGCATGACTCATTTTCTATACCTTCAGTATGAGAAAATGACAGCCCCCGACCATACTAGTCAGACTTCCTACTGTTATAATAAACACTTATTTTAGACCCCAGTTTCAGAGGTTAGAGTACATGGAGACAAGCANCTCCGTCACTGGGACCTTCACTGAAGCAGAGCACCATGGCTGAGACGATAGAATGGGGTAAAGCTGCTCTACAACTGAGAAGCAGAGAATGTGCCTATACTAACTGGATTTCACCTTCCCTTTTTCCTCTGAGAACCCAGCATATTGGATGATGCAGCCCACATTCTCCCCTCAGTCACCAATTATCTCTAGAAATACCTTCACATGCATGTTCAGATAACCTCAGTGTCTCTTCCTCCAACCAAGCTGAAAATAAAGATTAATCATCATATTACATCATCTAGTTTAGGGAGGATTAGACAGCATACATATGGACAGAACAGTGGCAGCACACAGACAGCCAGAGGTGCTTAAGCACTCAGTATTCCTACTGTAGCTATCATCATCATATCATCTCCATTACCACTACCATCACCATCACCATCACCATAACCACCACCACCATCACCATCGCCATCACCACCACCACCATCATTACCACCATCACCACCACCACCACC
>LZPO01009082.1:12950-30170 GCA_001675575.1 Neotoma lepida
AACTTGTCCAAGGTGACCCAGCTACTCAGGCAGAACACAGATTTGAACTGAGATCTCTCTGGCTCCACCATTCACTGCAGCAANAGCTGTTCATTCAATATTCAACATTTCCCAGGAGTCAGACTTCATTTAGTGAACCCAGGTCCATTTCTTTTTGGCATTTGACATTCTACCTTCCTGGTGCAAGGAACATAGCAGCTAAGAGTCAAAACACTGGCAAATCTAGTTGCAAAAAAGCATTTATTTGTTGTAAATAATAGAAAGTACTACAAAGATCTGTAGGAGTGACGCCATTCAGGACTGCTTTAAAAATGTTTTATGATGAAAGAAAAGTTCAGAGCCCATGAGAATCTTGCAAATAGAAAGCTAATTTGCCTTATCAATTTTTGTTCACGATGCTTGATCCTCAGGATAATTTGTGAGCCACTGTATCAGCCTCACTTATATTATAGTCTTTTATCATATGGATGCAAGATATATTTCTTTCTGTCAAAACTAATCAAAGCATCTCTGGGAACCAGAGCAACATTATTTATTTCCTCAGAGATCATGGCAAATGTCCTNTTACTCTTTTTTTTTTAATGAGTTGGTTTTTATTTTGCTTTTGGTCACATAGCAAGGCACTTAAATTAAGGACAGTATGTCTTCATTTCAAATGCTGGTTGATAACCACTAAATGTTTGCTTTTTCCAACATGAATTCAATATCTAAAGCTGGAAATAATAGGCACTTTATTATTAACAACTTAAATCAAAGTTTCATGCCTTTCACACCACANAGGCATGAATCCCACGTCATGCTAACTCCTAGTAATTTAACAGTAAACTAAGCTCAGGCTTCTGAAACATCTATTCTAAAAGGTATGGTCCAGAATGAGAATATTTAAGTACAGAGATTATTGATACGTGTGCCGGCTCCAGTATGAGGAGGGGACAGAGGTTGTTTAATTTTAATGTCCCCAGAGATTGACTTTGCTCATAACATTTATAAAATATTGAAAGACAAGAAATGGTACAGATGTGAATTCCGCAGTTGGTTTTCTCAGTTGCCCTTGAAAGCAGCTGCCATAAATCTTGGATGAAGCCAAATAAGGCTGATGATTTTGATCTTCAATGCATTCTTTTCTATCCTTCAAAAGGTAAATGATCCTGATGGAATTAGAGCTCAGCAGAATGGCTTTCTTCTGTGATCTGCATAGCCAACGATGCGCGCTGTCATCATTAACACCGTGGAGCCCGTTCTCTCTTGTGGCTGTGCATGAGCACTCAGGCTTGAACGGAGTGTTGGGTGAGAAAGGCATTTACGCATGGAGCTCACAGGCTTCCCACCTCCTCCCTCTCCCCCTCGCTTTTACTTTTCCCTTCTGTGTCAGCTCAGCAAAAAGCCAAAGTGTGGACTGAATGAATGAGAATCAAATAGAAAGCTGTATGCCACTGAGTCCTAGGTTGGCNTTTTAAAAAAGTGTCAGCAAAAGATTTTTTTTTCTAGCAGTCTGACTCTGAAAAGTGTGCCTCAAGAAGTTGTAGGAATTAAAGCAGCCAAGGTTTCTCTTAAAGAAAACACTGGGGCCTTCCCACTGCAATGTGGAAAGAGGAGGAGCTGTTACCACTCCTGTGGTAGAACACTGTGTCACTTTCCAAAGTCCCACTCAGTCATACATAAGACATGGCATCCTGTCATTAGGGATGGCAATGAATGTGTCTGTGTGGGTTTGCAGCTCTGCCTCAAACTGCAAAGCAAACCCGGTTAAAACAACCACAGAGAAAACCATCTATCTTCATAAATTCAGTTGCAAAGAGAAATTCATCATGTTTACTGTCTTTAAGGAAGGACTGAGGCTTGTAATAAAATGCTCTCTGGTCCAGGTTCTTTGTATTTATAGGGTTCTTTTCTTTCTGCCTTTCACAGAGCATGGCACCACTGGCTGTACCTTCATTTACATAACATAATAAATAAGTTATGTGTTTCAAAATGAAGAACGTGCCTGGAGTGGGTGAGAGAGGGGTGTCCCTTCCACAGTAAGTAACATCCTTGAAGAGGAAGAAACTGCAGCGCTGAGCATTTTGAACCAAAATTTGCAATAGAGACAAAGAGCCCTTGTGATGAAAATACATCCTAACTTCTCTTCTTTCACTCCAGAATGAGCTGTGGATGGTTTTTGTGGGAATATGTTGATTCATTTGACTGACATTNATCGAGTATTAATATGTGTCACGCANTACAATACAAAGACACAAAATAAGTGAACAGAAATAATGAAATGTCTCAGAGCCGATTTTCTTTGTCCTGCTTTTANACTAAATATTTTGCTNCCAGGCACACACACAAACATGTACTCTCACAATGTGAAGTAGGTGCCTTTTATAAAAGAAATGATCCAGTGCTTCCAGGCATTCTGGTCTGGTGCTCCTACCCTCTCCTCAACCCCCCCCAAAAAAAAGTGATGACTAGTATTGCAAGCTGAACTAGAAGCCAGGGAAGCTCATAAGCTAGGAGAATGTTCTGCTATGCATACCTATGAGTGTTCATGACCTCTCTGTTGAACGGTTTGTACGTGCTCTTTACTTAGCTATGTCCTTTAAGTCATACAATTTTATCACTTCTTGCTAGCACCCTAGAAAATTCATATTATCGTAACTTTATCATGTGGCTTCAAATAATCTNATAGANAAAACAAAAAGATTTTTGGGTTTTGTTGCTGGTTTTGGATTTGGAACTTGGTTCTAGTTCAAATGCAAATCTTTTTTTAAAGCTACATTCTGGGAATTAGTACAAAAATACAAAAGCCCAGGAGTCCAATTGCCTGGGTTGGATTTTTTTTTTTTTTGACCTTGCATTAATTCATGGTCTTTGGGAAAGGTTTTAAAGTATGACAACTCTCATTCCTTGCTTGCATATTGTAGGTGCTAATCCTCATAGCATTAGGATGATATACAAGTTAGCTAAAACATGTAGAACACTTGAAGAGATGGATGCCTAGGGCACACTAAGCATAAACTAAGCAAAAAACTGTAATTCTGCATAGGCGACTTGAAATGTAATCCCAATAGAAAATTGTTAAGCTATAGTTGATCTAAAGACATTTAGGAAAAGGCATGGATCCAAGGAAAAGCACCAGAAATGCCACCTTTGTGAAGATTTTTCCCAAGTACTTAGATGAGCTGATGAGTGGAACAACCATCATACTCCACCAAATCAGAATACTTTCATTATTTTTAGAATTTTCATAAATGTACATAATGCATTTTTATCATATTCACCCATTGCCCTCTATTGTTTCCTTCTTCCCAATCAGCTTCTCATTCTACTTTCAAGTCTTTTTCCCCCAATGAGTTTCATTAGGGTTTAAACAAAACCTGGAGAGGCTGAGAACCTAGTAGTTACTGATCCCGTGGGGCTGGATACCTCAGCAGTTGCAATCTGGTGGTGATGCAATCCCAAAGAGTCATTGGCCTTCAGTGCATGTTGAAAGACTTAAGAAGTTGAGTTCTAATGTCAGTGAAAAGAGCCCAAGCAGCAGCAGGGTGAATGAATTCACAAATAGTGTAGATGAACTCACCAATAAGACACAAAGGCAAAGAGTGTCTATCTGGACCATTGCTAGAAGATGACATCTACACTTAGTGTGGGTTTCCCTACTTCAATAACCTCACAGGTATGCTAAGAGACATTTTGCTTTATTGGCTCCAAATCACGTCAAGTCGACAACTAAGGTTAACCATCACAGAAAATAAAAATATTTGCTATTTAATTAAATTTCAATAGCAAGAATTAATGAGAAATTGGGTGGTATCTTAGGGTTCCTGTTGCTGTGAAGAGACATCATGACTGCAGCAACTCTTATAAAGGAAAACATTTAATTAGAGCTGGCTTACAGTTTCAGAGGTTTAGTCCATTATTATCATAGCAGAAAACAANGCAGCATACAGGCAGACATGATGCTGGAGAGGTAGCTTGAGAATTCTCCATCTGGATCTGCAGGCATCAGAAAGAGAACTGTGTGTTACACTGGGCATACCTTGAATATAGGAGACCTCAAAACCCACCCTCAATAGTGACATACTTCCTCCAACAAGGCCACACCTTCTAATAGCAATNCACCCTAAAGGGGCCATTTTCTTTCCAACCACCACAGGCAGATAGATAGGGGATTTCCTGGGAAATTGATCAATGTAGATATAACATTTATGGGGCTATCTGGATAATAAGACAGTGAGCTTAATGCTCAAACTGACTTTTTTTTTCTGTCTTTGAAAGAGGGTCTTGCCATATAGCCCAGGCTGCTCTTAACCACATACTCATCCTGCCTCCAAGCATTAGTACTACAGGGGGATGCCACCATGCCTGGCTAAACTGACNTACAGTTAAACACACATATTCCAAAGAAAGGGACTTGTGAGGACCTCCCACCTGCTTCCTTTTACATTTGTAGCAATGACCTATATAAAGATATAGGCAGCATATTAAACAAGTTTATTGATGTCACAGTTTGGGAAAGAATGACTAATAAAGGAGATGTCAAAANGAAGGTTTAAAATTTATCTTTAAACTGGAGCATTAAAGCAAAGTCAAGGAATTTTAAAGGAATAAGTATGAGGTCCTACTTTCAGATTCAAAATAATCAATTACTTGGATGCAGAAAGGTTTGCAATATTTTGCAAAAATAGGGAATGCAGAAAGGTTTGCAATATTTTGTATGGATTACAAAAACTGCCTATGGGTTATAGCTGGCCACAGGCTTAATACAGACAGCCAAAGGCTGATGTGTTGGAAAATGGATTTGCCCAATTGTGCACTAGACAGCTGTAAATGCACCAATAAACTTTTAAAAAGAGGAAAGTCAGCAGGTTTTTAATCCGATGGTAAAGGAATACAATCAAAACCATAGTTTAGGTGGCTGTGGATGAGTTTCTGTCATTAGGAGACCACACCCAGGGAGCCCTATAGACTTTCAGGGCATTTTCTATGGATTTTTGACATCTCGTTTAGACTGTATCTTACAGTTTAGCACACAAAGCATAAAAAAATCTATCAACATTAGTTGAACTTTAGGAGGTCATGAAGACCAAGCTATCATATAGCATCTTTTCTCTTCATTTTAGAGATACATCCTTCTTTGGGGCATTCTATCACTCCCTCTGTGCTCCCAAACAATTTTGCATTTTCTATCATAACTCTTATCAGGTTCCTCCCAGTACCAAACAAGGCACTCCAAAAGACAGAGCCTAGCTTCTGTGAGTACTTGTTTGGAAAATAAATGCTTAGGTAAATAAACAAATAAATAAATCGATAAAATAAATCTATACTTTTCTGTTTTCCTAGGGGATGTTTTTGTTATCAATTTAAGAAAAATCTCTTTTAAAAGAGAGAGAGAGAGAAATGGTCCAAGAGACTTAAGCTACCTTCGGCTTAAAATGTCCCCTGATCCTGATAAAATTCAATCTAAATGTTCTTTGGTGGATTCGAAAGTTCAATTCTCCTACAAATTGCAAAGTAATGCAACTATTTCCCCTTTATATGGAATCATTTTTTGCCATGTGAAACAAACCCATGGCCACAGGAAAGCTAATGTTTCTGTTGTATTGCTTTTTAGAATTTAAAGCAATGATGATCAAACACACACTTCCCTCAGAATATCAGAAAAGGGTCACATATACACTTCCCCAGTGAGTTAGTTATTGCAGTTGTAAAATCCAAGCCCTCTGTAGCCTCCACTAACACTGATTTAAAGCCCAATTCTCTGAGCACACAATATAAATCCTTCCAGCCAAATGTCCACTGATCTGGAACTGGAATTCACAAGACAATCATCTTCAAAGAATCTTATCGTGCAACTAATGTATTGCAATAAATTAAAAACACCAGCTTGCTTTCTCCTTCTTCTGCCACAGTGGGGAAGGAAAACCGCAGGAAACACACACACATACACACACACAAAAAAAAAAAATAGCAAACATTACGAAATGGAGCTGGATCAATAATGCATATCCATTTTAAGTTCCTCTAATTAGATACCTGAAATTCATTCGTTTCCCCTCTGACTGTTTTTCAAGAGTTATAAAAATCACATGATTTGCTAATGCACCCATCTCTGTGATCCTGTGATATACAGAACAATATTGATACCTAGCTATCTATCATGGCAGAGGTTCTCAAGGTTTTTACTGTTAAATGTCTGTTGAACTTTTTACATGCTCACAGATAAATGATTAATTTGATTCTAGTTGCTTAATTTCTGCTGAGCTTCAGTGCAGTCCTTTTCCTATCTGATTTTTCTCATTTTTCCTCTTCCTTTAAAGAAAAAAAAAAATTCTTGCCAAGACAAAAAGGAAAGTGCTTTAATCCTCACTTATCTTTAACTAAAATGTTCAATGATCACAGGCAAACAATAAGTCATAAAGCAGACACCCTGATTCGGGCAGTAATCTATGGGCACATAGATCATCCTGCAATGGTACATTAATCATTGCTCTTAAAGACAGAGCAAGAGGGATGACATTTTTTCAATCGTATCTATTGCAACTCAGCAACATTCACGAATTTTTAATCTAAGCCATTTCTGCACATAGAGATGGCTGTATTTTCATCTAGAAGCATGTAACGGCCCCACCTCTAAGCAGAATGAATGCAACACCAGAAAAGTAGAACTCTCCTGAATTCAACAAGGTTGATCTAAANAGTTAAAGAGACCAGCAGGAGTCACATGCCTTTCCCAAACAACTGCAGTCTAAAAATAACAGGCACTCATGACAAAATCCAAGGCCTGCTGCCTACATGACCTTCCCAGTCCTTAATCTGTTCATCTGTTGAATGTGAGTAATGTCCAGTCCTATAATGGGATAATGAGGAGATCTAGGCATATNGGCAAAAATCCTAGTTAATTTTTACTGGACATGTTAGCCATTTCAAGTAGAGTGCCCACTGTTGTTGTTCCAAGTATGCTTTATCTTGGATGGCCCTCAGGCTCTTTATTAGGCTGAAGGTGTCTGGTTCAGTATTAAGCTCTGCATGTNGGAATGGCAGNACACCAGAANCTTCATTTTATCTGGAAGGGTGATTNCAGATAAAGGCCCATACTGCTCCCATCCTCACCCACAGAGAACAAATCCCTTTGAAATAGAATCTCTAAGTGGGCAGTTGCTCCTGCTGCCACCTGACCAACTGCTCCAATTCTCTTGGTAAGCATAGAGCATGTCCTCTACACAGACAGTTTAGGTTCCCCAACTAACTCCCAATACTAATGCAAATGAGGCTTTCATTCTAAACATCAAGCTGCTGGGTATCGTGTATATCTAACATATTAGCAAATGACCAATAAATTCACTTTGTATAGAGAGAGCCCATAATTATGTAGACACAGGCTATTGTAAACAGCCTATTAAAGTTAATGAGATTCTTTATAATAGTCTTTTTGTTTCAAAATATTTAGCCATTCCTTCTGAATGTCACTTTAGAGTATATCATGTTGTTAAAAGTTAATGATCTCAAACTAGATGCTTTGCACCACCCTTCAGCTTTTAGGTTAATTTCCACCTCCTGAGTGGAGTCAGAAGTCTTCTGAGGATCCTAATCACATGGCCCACATTTGTATCTCTTAGGTCTACCCAAAGCAAGTCTGAAGTCATCCAAGNCTGACACTTGCCAGTCACTNANATTTTACAGCATATACAGAAAGCACACATTTTAGTTTCAAGTGTAGATAGGTCAGAAACATAGCCACATCCAGGGGGCCCAGGCTGCTCAGGCTTCCCAGGCTTCCCAAGTCTTCTTTAGGGGTGACAGAAAAAAGCTTTGGAGATACTGACAATCATTGCCATACAGGAAAGTGAGAGAGCATCTGGGAAGAGCTTGAGTTCAAGAGAACGCTTTCAATACCGGGGTAAAAGTTGGAGTAATTCTAGAAAGAGAATCCTCACAGTAAAGTGAAATGAAATGATTCATACAATGTGATTAGCCCAGTGCTTGAAGAATATGCTAACAATGAGGATAACAATGGTGGTGAGACTATCCTTAGGAAACTCAAGGTCTTCAAGGACTTCTAAGGAGAAGGACCGCTCATTCATTTTCATGTCTCCAATCATCATTTCCNTGTCTGGAAGTCAAAGTGTTCAATTAAAGCTGTTGTGGTAAACATCTNCACACTCAGCATTTGGGAGGGTGGGTCAGATGGGTCAGAAATTCAAGACCTACCTGAAATATACCACAAGATTCTGTTTCAAAACAGAAAAATATGGTCATTTATTCTATGATTATTTGTTGAGCTGAATTCAGTAGAACTTAACAAAGAAATGCCAGCAATAAGAAAAGGGGAAAATTAGAAAGAGAAGTCAAAGAGCTAAATAGCAAAAGTCAAAGTGAGCAAAAGGAAGGGTGGAGAGGTGAAGTCAGCACGCCCTCCTGGGTGTCACAGCCCAGAGTCACCCTTGTCCAACTCAAAGCAANTTGATGCTAACAGCATGGACTGCTTCGCTTTTCATAACAGAATACTGAATATTGCTTAAGTTGAATCAATCTTTTAGCCAAATAGAATAAATTTGAAAGAGGAAGGGATAGGCATTCAAGACCATCTAACAAAATCCATCCCCTGAGGATAGCAAAGGAAGGGAGTAGGATGGCCCAACTTAACCATCTCCAAATAACCGNCNTTTTTGTTAACTACAGTGATCACTAGTAATTTTTAGTATGTAAATTTGCTTTTTCTTTAGTAAATGGTAAGTTATATAAATACATAAGAATTTTTAAAATAAATTTTTTAGGAATTGTCAGAAAGTGTTGATTTGTATACCTATCTTCTATGACTATTCTGCTCCTAGTGTCACAAAAGATTTTTCTAGTGAAAAAGTATTGCAAATNTGAAAAGTTGAAGAAAACTTGATTTAGTTCTTTAAAGGAGATTAACAGAGAGCATGACAACATGCCCTAACAGCCAAAATAGGTATCATTTTGTGGTGGTATTTTATCTATGTCTCCCAACAAAATTTATCTGAGGATCAGACGAACAAGNTCAGCCGCTAGCCTTGCAATGTTAGCACATGCCCTTAATCCTATTACCTAGAAGGCAGGGCCTGTCTAGATCTCTGTGAGTTCCAGGTCACACTAGAAAGAGTCAAGTGTGGAGACACACGTCTTTAATCCCAACATCAACCATAGAATTCTGGAGGTCTATANAGACAGACAGGAAGTGATGTAGCTAGGCTGAGAGAGCCAATGGGAGAACAGACAGAAAGGGATATAGCCGTGGGAAAAATAGGAAATCACACACTCTTTTGAAGGCAGCAGTGTTGGTGAGGTGAGGCTGGTGGTTGTTCCTAATTCCTCTGATTTCTGTCAGATTTTCACCCTATTTCTGGCCCCATGTTTTTATTTAACAAGACTGTTTAGAAATTCGTTTACATCATTTACCTAGCTCACTAGTAACTTTTAGGTCCAGTAGTGTCCCATGCCCTGTACATGCTTAGCAATCCAGCCAGGTGTAGATTATCACCCTCTTTTTACAGGGGCAGAAACTAGGATTTAGTGAATATAACAATCAAGAACAGTCATATTTAGACTCAAGTCAGTATAACTTGAACTTGAACCTTAGTTATTACCATAAACCAGCAATCTGCTGGTATTCGGCAACAAAACGGGCTTTGGCCCTACTATATGATTTTAACTTCTCTACTATTTCATAAGCTTTGCTTAACCATACAGAGAACAAAAGATTCCAGGAAGCAATTGATAACAGCTTATCTGTGAATTTCCTAAAACTGAAGATATTACATATGAGTATAAGGGTAGGCACAGGTTTGGGTGGTGAGAAGGCTTATTGTGACAGCAATCCCTAAATGGAGTTGTGATCCAAAAACATGTTCACTATTATTGCATTAGACTATGCATTCAAAAACAAAGGGCATTACCTGGGTATGATTATACCTCTCTAGAAAATAGTAAAGTTAGATAAGAAACTAAATAGGGATAGCTGAAGTCTGAATAAATTTAAGGCTACTGCAGTCAGTGGACAATCTTTATATCTCTTAATTTAAAAGTACAGGTGAAGGAGCTGGAGAGATATCTTAGAGGTTGAGAGCTTGCCGCTCTTCCCTTGGATCTGTTGAGAGCTTGCCGCTCTTCCCTTGGATCTGTGTTCGGTTCCCATCACCCAAATTGGGTGGCTTACAATTGCCTGTAACTCCAGCTCCAATGGACCTGACACCCTCTCTGGCCTCCTTGGGTTCCCACGTACTTGTAGCATACATTCATACGGACACAAGTAGAGACACACAAACTCTCTCTCTCTCTCTCTCTCTCTCTCTCTCTCTCTCTCTCTCTCTCTTTCTCACATACAAACATATACACACACACATGTACACACACATGTACACACACACACACAGAATTTTTTATTTAGGTATAAGTGAGAGAAAAAGGAGAAAGGAAAAATGCTACCAAAAATTGGTATTATTTGAGATATTATTTGGTATTATTTGAGGAAGTTCATCTTTGTTGATGATTCTTAACATATTACTTGTCTTTGTGTCTGGAGAGTTGACTTGGTGGTTAAGAGCACTTGATACTTTGCAAAGGACCCAGCTTCAATTCCCAGCACCCACATCGCTGCTTACAACCACTTGTAGCTCCAGCAGCAGAGGATCTGATGCCCTCTTCTGACTTCCATGGGCACCAGGCATTCATGTGGTATACATATATGCACGCAGGCAAAACACTCAATACACATAATAAATAAATAACCCTTTTCTTTAGAAAAGCATACTACTTGTCTGAGAAAGAAGGAAACCATTCCATTTGTTCATGGTCATGCCCAATTCCATTTATTCAAAGAATGATTTGAGCATTGGACAAAGGTAAAGACAGAGAGTATCTTGAATCAAGTCTCAGCACAGAGCCTAAAGGACCCAGGTCCTAACAGTGGCTCAGCAGAGCTCAAACACATTGCACGGACCCNAAGAGGGTGTCTGGGATNACACAAACCTTGAGAGCTAGAAGCTGTGGCTGGTGAAGGCGGGACATCCTTTCTAAGGTTCATCTCTTCTCGGCAAGATCCTACCACACCAAATGCCTAGTGCATTCTTCCCAAAACCACAGGAATGATAATGGCAGATAGTTTTTTCCTCATTGAATAGAATATTCACCGCATCTTTCTTGGGGTCACTTCTCAACATTTGGTTTCCCTTTGGTGCAATGCCCTCATTGTCTCTATATACACAAAAGTAATAAAAGCACACATAGACATACATAGAAATAATACAACTAAATGCAATGTTCATGACTAGAAAAAACTATTNTATTGGTTTAACTCATTATAAAGCCTGGTTTCCTATGGTTCCCTGACTCTTTCTTACTAGCTTTAATACACTTACATTTAACTCTGCAGAAAAATTGTTTCCCTTTAAAGAAATAAGGAGATTTCTTTGGAGGCATGTAGTTTATCATGGTTTGTTTCATCTTTTTTTTTTTTAAGGTTAGTGGGTTCGTGGAAGTAAGAGAAGTTTTTTGAGCACCTGGAAAAATGTGTTAGTTTCTATTTTTATTTTATTTGTGATCAAGAGGGTTGGGTTTACTTTTTTTTCTATTGAAAAAAATAAGATAAAGTGATTTGGCCTTTCCAATCTTAGACCAACCCTGAGGTCCTGAGTTCAACCTTTCTCCAAAAAGAAAAATGTCAGGGCTGAAATGCACCCAATTTCACCTAATTTTCTGTGCCTCACTCTTCAAGAAGATGGATTGAGATGGCTCACCTCACTGAGTGGGCACAACTTACTTGAGAAAATAAGAAATGTAAGCCTGTGGCTTAAGTAACTGTGCTATTGTGAGGCAGGTTTTTAGGCGCTCTGTGCAATTCTCATTTTATAGCTGACCGGGGCAATTGTGTAATTATGCACAGCCCTCTCACTATTGGCAAGAGCCATTGATCCTTAAGTGTACANTTTCTGGCATCCAATAAACTAGGACGATGAGCGAGCAAGGTTTTCAGCTCCTGGAACAGCAAAGGGCTAATTAGTTGCATCTGCAGATTAATGACTTTCAAGTAGAAAGGGCGAAAGGAAAGGGAGAAGCCACAACCACAGTGACAGAATGCAAATAAAAGTATTTATAAGGGCAGGCGGAAGGGTGGGGGTCAGGAAGGACCATCGATTGCTTTTACCCTCTGCACTGTGACACGTTCCAATGAGGGAGGGCATTCTGCCAGTCTGGCTGCCTTCAACACAGCTAAGACATAAACAGAACCTATTGATAGATATAGGCAAGGCCAAGACGGGAGACAGAAAGAAATTCTCCACAGAAAGAGTAACAGGGATCAAAAAGCTTCTCCCTTCTCACCCCAGCCAGTCTCTGCCTTCTCTTTGTCAGCGCAGCTTTCAATTTCTCCTGCCCTGTCTCTCACCCTCATCTATAGAAAGATTGACTCAATCACTTGCTAAGAAACTTCCTAGCCAGTATACAGAATCACTCCTTGAAATGCTCTGTTTATTCTCATTTCCCATGACAGCATTCAGCATCTTTGCACAAGGAGTTTGTCATGTTATTTTTAACCTTATCTCCCACATAAATGCAAAAGTGCCACCTCATGCTTTTGATGTATTTTATTTGTAAAAGATCTTTCCCTGTTCATAAAATCAAAAGCAAGGGTTGGAGGTGAGAATCGCGCTAGGCTAAAGATCACTGTTTCCTAGACCTAATTAATAGGGATGCTATTAATTAAATTTTTTCTTAAATACATACACACAGAGAGAAAGATAAATAACAATCATAAATAAATAAATAAATAAATAAATTTTTTAAATGGGAGGGAATCGTGGAGAAATAGCTCAGCAGTTAAGAGCAGTTTCTCCTCTTCCACAGGACTGGACTTCACTTCCCAATACCCAAGTCAGATGGCTCATAGCTGCATGTAACTCCAGCTCCAGGGGACCCGATACCTGGCACCTACACCTGCACACACACATACACACACATACACACACACACACAATTTTTTAATTTTTAAAAATCATTTTAATGAATCTTTTAAATCATCTTTAATGATATTCAAGAGACTGATACAGAATTATTCTGGCCTCAAACTATTACCAAAAAATTTATTTACCATAATCATGATTGGACTTCTTAGTTTTCTTTGTTTGTCAGCTTAACACTACCTACAGTCACCAGCAAAGAGGGTATCTCAATTGAAAAGTTGCCTCCATCTAACTGGCCTGTAAGTATGCTCGTAGGACNTTTTCTTGATTGTTGATTGACATGGGAGGACCCAGCCCACTGTGGGCAGTCTAACCCTAGGCAGAAAACTAGGTGAGCAAAAGCCAAAGAAAGCAAGTCAATAAGCAGCTTTCNTCCATGGCTCATGCCTCTTTTTCTGCTTGAGGTCCAGCCCTGACTTCTCTCNGTGNTGGAGTAGGACTTGGAAGTATAAAGAAAATAAATGCTTTCCTCCTCAAGTTGCTTTTGGCAATGGTGTTTATCACAGTAACAGAAAGCAAACAAGAACAATTGCTGCGTAAAAGAAAAGGTATTTTAGGGGTAGAACTAGAACCGAGAAAGACAAATGTTGCGTGTTCTCTCTCATCTGCAGTTCCTCTCTCTAAGGCTTCAGAAGTGATGATATAACCCGGAGTAACAGCAGAAACCAGGAAGAGTAAAGGGGACAATGGGATGGGGGATCAGTAGAAGAGAGAATAACAGGGTGCAAATGATTTGAAGGGGAAATGGAAGAAACAACAGGACTTTAATTAGGNGAGGGCAAGGCAATTACAGAAGAAGGAGGATAGAGGGTAAAATAAGAGTAAGGACATCTGAAAAAGTCATAAGGAACCATATTATTATTATCTACCCACCTAAAATTATATATAATACATATAAGTCTCTGTATATACATACATAAACAGTTTAAATAAAAATTTTCCATCTAGGCTGGCAATAGTCCTCCCAAAAGTCATACATCTAATAAAAATCCAAACACCAGGCATAAGAAGCCTCATTTTGAGCTGTTAGTCAGGGTTATCCAAAAGACACCCAAAATGTTCTAAGCTATTATTATTGCCCTTGATTGCCTCCCAGGGGTGTAAGATAAGTTCCTATTGGTGAAGATACCATACACTCTAGACACAGAACCCAGAGGACCTAAGCTGGATCTGACCTGCAAGCTTCCCCTCGAGAACTAGCTTTCATGATACCAGAAAAAGCTAGATAAGCTTCCAAGGGAGGAAAGAAACCAATAGTCCTACCCAGCTATTATTATAACCACAGCAATGACCAGCATAGCAAGATAACTCTAAGGGTGCAATAGTGGCTTGTGTACCTTGNTGATGATTAATAGCTCTCTAATTGGACTTACAACCTGCTCAACAAGAGGGAAACCATGCTAGGTACTGGAAACCTAGTCAAATATCCAGGGTTCATGAAGCCATGGATCTTAGCAGAGAACCCACAACTTAAAAAACCAGCATAATTCTTAACTACATTCTAAATAGTTACCCTTACATCCACAGATAAGTTTAGTCCTCCACCCTCATTAANGGAACTTCTCTTTGTAACAAAGACTATTACAGAAAACCACAAGCGATCAAAATACAGATAACAGGAGATTAGGTAGCACCCAGTCCCAACTGGACACAACTATAACACAAATCCTGCATCTAAGGCTAGGGGATCATTGCAGAGTAGGGAGCAAAATTAATATAAGACCCAGAGGAACAGGAGATTTGCTGTGAGATTGTCTCCTAAAAATATCAGAGAGGTTACAACCCTGAAGTCTTATTAACATGGCTACCTACACAAAACCTGAACAATGATGACACTAATGGACACGTTAACATGGAAGAGNGACAGCTCATGAGTCCTCAACCCTAGAAAAAGAGCTATGGGCAAACAAGGAATTCTAAGAATGGAAGAGATTATCATTCCCCAGGAAAAGCCCTCCAATTGCTTACCAATACCAAGTGGCTATTCCCAAGATCATATAATTACAGGTAACATGAAAGTGTGTGTGTATGTGTGTGTGTGTGTGTGTACACAAATGTTTGTAACAACAATTAATGGAAAAAGAGGTCATGAATTTGAGAGAGTAAGAGTAAGAGAGGCTTCATGGGAGGAGTTGGAAGGATGTATCTGAAGGGAGAAATGATATATTATAATATTTTAATTATTTAAATATGTTTTTAAGGAAATGATACTTTAAAGCTATGAAAAGAATAAAACTTCAAACATATTTAGCTTGATTGAAAGCATACTATCCTCTCACTATAATTTTCATTTTCTCATATATTATTAGGATTTTCTGACCAGAGTGTGAAGTCCAGTAGAGCTGAACTCATAAAGGATCCAGGACATGATCTGGGAAGATGAAAGTCTCATCTTTGGGGCAGATTTTCTATCCAAACCTCACACACAAGCAAGGTTATGGCTTGCCTATAAATTCTCACTTCAATCTTTACTTTTCTTGCATTGCACTTATCACAACTGTTATAAACATATTTTTGTTTGCTGTCTGTTCCCTTCTTTGTTCACAATCTGTCTCCAAGATCTAATATAGCACTATCCATAATAAGCTCACTGCATTTTTTTTAACTAGATGAAATTAAAATCGCATTCTAGTTTCTACTCTGTCACTCACCAGCCAGATAACTTTTGTTAAATCATTTAATCAAGCTGTTTCATGTCTTGTAAAGCTTGTTTGGGGAACTAAATCAGATGATGCATGTAAATGAGCTATGTCAATTGTAAAATTCTATGTAATTGTAATCCTCTCCTAATACACACACACACACACACACACAAGCACACACACATACACAAACACACATACACACAAACACAAGCACACACACACAAACACACACACATGCACACACACACACATACAAACACACACACACGCACACACACACACACCAATACAGTGGATAAGCAAGAGGTTTGCTTATCTTGTTAGATTGTCAGTTAAATGTCACATACTAGCTAAATGACACCAAAGATGGTGACTTCAGATTTCTAGAAGACTAAAAGGATCTCAAGACTGGGTGTAAGCAACGTGGTATCTAGTTGCTTCTCTTCTACCAAGGAGTTATAACACCCACCATGGGTTTCTTTCTTAAAAAAAAAAAAAAAAAAAAGAAGAAGAAGAAGAAGAAGGAAAGAAAGGAAAACAAACTGGGGAAGGTAGGTCAGTCTCAAATGGCAGCCATGGAAACACTTTCACCAGTGTGAACATACACATTCCTGAGCATTTGTAACTTGCTTGGCATTTTTACATAACTTAATTCACTTTGAATTATTCTAAATAAGGCATTAAGTTCAAGAGATTGCTATTGCATTTTTTATACTGTATTTGACTTTCTGGTGTAGCACCTGCTAGATCACTTTGCTTTGCTTTGTAACATCACTCACAACATTAGTATGTCTCATAAAGTCTTTCATTGTTTTCAAAACTGACATTATATTTGAGAACAATAAATCAAAGGCAAAGGGATGTAGTTAAGTGAGAGAGATTTACCTAATACTCACAAGGCCCTAGGGTCAATCCGCAACACTGCAAGACAGAACAGAAAGTTGAAATTTCTCAAATTCATCAGATGTTTATTGAGTGCTATAGAAGAAAATTGCATTTAACCCAAGACTATTGCAACAGAGGGGAGAGACTGAACTACTCCACTAAAACAGAAATCAAGGGACAGGAGAGGCTGATGAACGCTGAGATAAATAAATCGAAAAGTAATGAAGGACATGGGGGAAGTTGGTTCACATAGCTGGGTACCAAAGACACTTTGTAGGGTAGACATGATCTCCTGCTTTTCATGTCTTTGATGAGGAGTGGGGTCCTATGGTCCACATTAAAAATGCTCATTACAGAGATTTGAGTGTTCATTCTTACACAAATCAGTGAACTCCATGACTATTCATCTGCATAGTCCAAATCCAACAGTGTCTCACCAAGTGTCTTCTTGATTCAGATAGCCAGTGGTCTGTCTCTAGCTTACTCATCCTCCTAGCAATGTGATCTATTTTTTCACATTATGAAGAAATGTAAATGTCTTACACACCTTTTCTAAATTTTTATTAGTATGTATTGATTATATAGATTAGTGTGATCTCGTTTATATTTCCATACATACATATATTATTTGCNGATTAAATTCAACCTCCTTTCACCAACCCTCCTTCCTGTCACACACCCTTCTCAACCTCTGTTAATCACCATTCTGCATCTAGGTCACATTTTCTAGC
>LZPO01009083.1:5055-30130 GCA_001675575.1 Neotoma lepida
TCATCTCATTTATAATACACAAGTGGACTTAAGCAACTGCTGCCAGAGAACCTTTTACTGAAAGTTGAAAGAAGATAACTGTGTGTTCTAATTTACACCCTTGCTAATGTGGGCAGAGAGGCAGATTCCCACCTCAGCTCTACCAAATCTCAGTACAATGAAGGAAGCCTTCTGCAGACCATGATAAGAGGCCACTCACAGGTAAACAAGCTGACCTACTCTCAATCAAGGGCGATAACTACCACAATCCACCTCGGTCATCCCAAACCAGGGCATTCCCCAGATGCCTATAACTAGTTTTCATCATTTATTTTTATTTCAGGTGTGATACAGGACCCATATACTCCAGATATTCACCCACAACAAGCTAAAAAATGTGTCTCTTTAGCTAATGAATTTGGGACAGTAATTATATAAACAAAACCATGCTGATTGTACGTAACAGATTCTAGCACAAAAGTGTCATTCTTTGTTCCAGAATTTTGTCAAAACACTGAGTGTCCTCCTTGTGGATTTTGAATATAGATTCTCTTCCAGAATGGTGCAGACATCTGATTCTACCAGCTGTGCTTTTCCAAGATGTTTTGTTCTAATGTCACTGTCACCGTGTAGTTTTCAGATAATCAGTGTTAGGGCACAGTTCGTCCAATAATATATATACAAGTTATCTGCACAGAGACTGTTTTAATAGAGATTTTCTGTGTCCATTGTTTATTTCACAAGTATCTTTTATTCCCAGAAGGAAGAAATGCTCCTCTGTCATGTACTGTTCATCCAGTTGCCAGCTTTTTCAACCAGTCCAGTTTTTCTTATCTTCTTATTTTTATCATAAGGGTTTTATCTTTGTGGTAAGGAATATCAAAAAATATGTAGTTTGTTAGTATTTAAAATTTAAATTTATGTGTCATTGTGGATGCATATGAGGTGCAGTGTAACATTTCAACATGAAATGTGTAATGATCAGACCAGAGTAATAAGTACCTCTATCTCCTCTCAACATTCCATGATGCCCAAGCTGATTCCGTACTTTGGATATTGAATACTGTTACGATAAANGTTAATTTCAGAGGTTCTTTTAGCTTGGTGATTTCATTTATTTGGATTGATACCAAGTAATGGATTAGTGGATAGTTAGGAATGAATTTAAGCAAGGAGGTGGAAGAACTTCACCATGTAAATTGTAAAGTACAGGTTAAAAACTTCAAGATGTTACAAAAACATGAATAGAATTTGAGTGTCCATAGATTAGAAGAATTAGTGGTGCTAAAAAGTATATATATGTGTGTGTGTGTGTGTGTGTGTGTGTGTGTGTGTATAAATTACTCGTGATTTGAATATTCTTGCAGATTTGTATATATTTCAATATATATATGTATATACATGTATATAAGCATGTAGTAATAATTAATGAAAAAGAGGCCATGATTTAAAAACGGTGGAAGGTGACCTTGGCAGGTTGGAGCCAAGGGGNACCAGAAAGTCACACCATACAACAGAACTCACTGGGAGGTTTACTTGGGGATGGGGANGAAGCAGCACCTATAGGCGAGAGTGGCAGGAGAGATTGAGGAAGGCAGGCAGGAGGGCCTTGCCTTTTATAAGGGGATGCAGTGCATGCGCAGAGGGAGAGCTCTAAGTAGGGGGTGACAGCTAATGATGTATTCTCTCAGGACCATGGTAGCAGGCCAGCTTAGATGCCTGAGTACTAACAAGCATATGCACATGGGGAGTGCCCTTAGTGGCTGCAGTTGAAGACCCTGAGGGCAGGCCAGCATAGATGCCTGAATGGTAACACAGGGTAGCTTAACTAGATCACTCTGTAACAAACACTTATACATTTGGAAAAATATATGAACAGAAAATAAGACAGCTTTGGTACACCATTAATATAAGCCTAACCTTGATATCACTGACATAGAAGAAGGAGGGGAATGCCAAATACATAGAAAATAATTCCAAGAAACAGAAGAGATGGCTTTGCAGTTAAGAGCACTCATTGCTTTGTCAGAGGTCCCAGGTTCAATTCTCAGCAGCCACATAGCAACTCATAACCACTTTAACTCCAGTTCTACGGGGATTCAATGCCTTCTTCTGGCCTGTGCAGGCTCTGCGTGCACATGGTGTACAGTCATACATACAAGCAAAACATCCACCCATACATATAAAATAAAAATAAGAGTAAAGTAATTACGTATTTTAAACAAAATAATAAAAATATCCCCAAATCTAGAAAAAAAAAGATACTCACCCAGATACAGAAGTTCTATACACAAAAAAACACAGAGACTAAAAAAGAAACTCTTCACAACATATTACAGTTAAAATATCAAAAGCATAAGATAAAGAAAGGGTATTCAAATCTGCACGAATATTCAAGTTACTTATAAAGGCAGGCCCATTAGNACAACACCTGATCGTTCAATAAAAAAAAAATTTAAAGTCAGAAGTGACTGAAAAATGTATTCAAAGTTCAGAAAGATCACAGCTTTCAACCCAGATTATTATAATAAATACAACTATCTATTAAAATTAAAGAAGACATTTTTAAAAAGGTTAAAGAGACTTATGACCACTAAGCAGGCTCTACAGAGGAAATCAAAAAGAATACTTCAGTCTGAAGAGAGGTGTGCATACATCCAAAAGGTCACAGGAAATAATAAACAAAACCAGGACAGTTAATATAAAAGAGATGTAAGAAAATACCACAGGTTCATCAAAATTACAGTAATACATGGCTTTCAACAATGACTTTGAATATTAACAGTCTCAGTTACCCCAACAAAAAGACACAGACTAGCAGAATAGATTAGAAAACAGAATCTATCTTTTATGCTGCCTCCAAGAAACACACATCCCCCCATCAACAAGAGACACTACATTAGGGTTAAAGGATGGAAAAAATGGTATCCCAATCAAATGGAATAGAAAAAAAAAGCACATGTAACTTTTCTATGTGACAAAGTGGACTTCAAATCAAATGAGTCAGAAGAAGTAAGAGAGGTCACTTAAAACCCATAAAGGAGCAATCCATCAGGATGATTTTACAATTCTGAACAGGTACCCATCAAACATGGGAGCAGCAGTTTCATAAAACAAAGACTACTAGATCTAAAACCATTGATTATTAACCACAGCACAGTAGTGATGGGACACTTAAATACTACACTATTACCAGATTCAAATGCAATTCTACTCAAACTATCAGAGCATTTCTTTACGGAAAGAAAGACAAAAAAATATGGAGTGATAAAAGACTAAAGATAAACAGGGAAATCTAAATAAAAAGAATACTCCAGGGGGTATTGTCATGCCTAGTTTCAACTCGTACTACAGAGCCATAGTAATAAAAATAGTGTGGTAACTGAACCAAAACAGATACATAGATCAATGGAATAAAACAGAGAAGATATATATATATATGTAGCTGCAGCTGTTTGATTTTTGATAAAGATGCTAAAATATACAAATTGGAGAAAAGGCATAGCCTTCAGTAAATGACTCAGGGAAACCTGGTTGTCAATACCCAGAAAAATAAAACTATATCCTTACTTCTCACCTTGCAAAGCTCAGCTGCAAATGAATCGAAGACTTCAAGATAAGACCCAATACCCTGAAAATGTTACAGGAAAATGTAGGGAGAACACTTAGATTTACAGGCACAGGGACAGACTTTTTAAAATCGGGCTCCAAAATCACAGGAAGTCAGACCAATACTTGTCACATGGATCTCATAAAATGGAAAAGNTTACAGGAGATGACCAGATGAGTCTATAGGAAGCCCACAGAGTCTAGGAGACAGAGGATGGGGAGGAGGGCTGTATAATGCTACCCTGTTNACATGACATAGGTGTTGCATGGACGAACTCATAGGGAATGCAGTTACCTGCACAAGACCTTCACAAGATCAAGTTAGTTTCTGTTCTACTATTTTGTGTTATTTCTACATAGTTTACTTTTTCCTTGCTATATAACATCTCTAAGTATTTGAAAGGAGAAATCACTTTTACAAATAATTTAAAAACATATTTATTTGTGGCCTTTTAAAATTCTTCCAAATAAGCTTTATAATTTTTTGTTAATATATCTAATCTCCACAAACACTGTTATTTTGTGTAGAATTGAATACAATTGTGTTAAGACTAATATAATTTGAGAAAATTGCTATTCTAAGAATTTTTAAGGTTAAACCTTTGACATTCTAGAAATACATTCATGAGAAGATTTTGTATTTCTCAAACAAACAAGAAACTACAGCATGAGATTTCAGCATGGAGAAGGGAGGAGACACTGAGGCCAAACCGGGAGCTGATGGCTGCTGAAGAAAANTGGGTCACTTTTCTTTAGGGGATGGCTACTGAGATTGCCCATGCCCAAGATGGCACCATATTCATGTGTGGATGGGCAGCAATATTTTGCCTCAATAGAATGCGTGTATATGTGTATGGCATATATATGTATACACACACACACACATATGTGCCGTGTGTGTGTGTGTGTGTGTGTGTGTGTGCATGCATGTGTATGACATGAAGCTAGAAAAGAGAGAAGGGATGGTACAGAGGGAATTCAGAGGAAGGGAGTGGAGGTAGATATGATTAAGATGCANTGTATACATCCATGACATTCTCAAAATACGTTTTAAAAGTTGCTATTTGCATTAGTCATTCAGATAGTACAACGTTACAATGTTTTGTGATAAAATAAGTAGATGTTATCTAAACATTGGTAGTGATATATAGAGAGCATCTAGGTTGTATGTGCGAATAAGATGAATTGCTCAACTAAAGAGAACACTGGCTCAGAGCCTAGTGTCTGTGGAGAAGCCCGAGCCAGACCTCAGAACGTCTGTGTCATCAATGTATCATGTTAGTAGGGGGCATTTCTTAGTCATAGTGCCTCTTATCATTTGCCACGTGACCTTGNGCATTGGCCTCATTTTTTTNAAGCCTGGTAACATGCTGATACTGATACTGCTGATTCCAGCAATTTTTAAGGACTGAATGAAATTATTATGCCAATAGTTAACATTGTATCACACATAATGAGACTTCAGTGAATGTTAGAAATCATAATTGACTTAGGATGTAAAGGTCTGCGATCTCTTATTTTTTTCAGTTTGATATTTTTGACCCTTTTACATTAATTTCAGTTTTGTTGTATGTAAATAAATTCCTTTAAAATTCTTTTTTAAAAATTCCTGTGTTTAAAATTTGATTTTAGAGGGGATTAGGGACGGTCTTGGTCATCAGAAGCTGTGAATTGTGGATCCAGCTAATGTCTCCATTGATATAGTGTTATAGTTAGCCAGTTCTATTTTTTAGAAAGTTGAGAACATTTAGTTGAAGTAGTTAAAAGCTCCTAGGGAACACATTTAGAAGTCTTTTGAAGATGGCTTTTAGTAATACCATGACACCAGGTATACTAGCTTATNTTTGCTTTCTGCCATGTACTGCAGAAGCCATGTAGAAAAACCAAATTGTGAGAGTNGTGCTACAGCTTGGAAGATCCAGGCGATGGTCAGGGTTGTGGATAATGTGGAGAACTGGGGTATACATATGGAATGTGATTCAGAGGAGCTGNCTGTCCCCTGACTCATCCCTTGTTGATATCATGCACATATTTTACCCATCTGTTTTCAGCTATCCTTTATAAAAGGGGGTAAATGAAACAGAAATATGTTGAGATGTACATTAAAGACTAAGAGATAAGAATTTGCATTTGCCATAGAGAAATCAATAAAGTTCAGTAACATGGAAAGCACAAATCATTTTTCATTGTTAGAGGTGAATATGTTTCTAAAATCAGTATTGCTTATATGATCCCTCACAATTTATTCACAGACATCTATCTGCATGCTTCAGCATATTCTTCCAAAATGGGGAATGATGAAGTTTTTTAAAAACTAAAAATGTGCAAGGCTGCATTTCTAACTTTTAATGACCTCTTTTAAAGCAATTATATGACTATTTTTTCTTACTGGCTTGCAAAAATGATCATAGGTTTATACTTATGAATGATCTAATTATGCCTTGTCATGAAGAGACAGAACTGAACATTCACAGAGTGATTGTTCTAAGGACCTGCCATTACTTTTCCCCCAGACTTTCACCTGTAAAATTTTGTAGTGCCAATGACAGATCACACAGAGAAAATTAAGTAGGTCACTCCTTCTGATTTGGGAAAACTTCACTTGGTATTTTCTTAAGAACATGTCTGCCTGTGTCTGCCCGTGGGGCTGCATTAGAAGTGTTTCTCAAAAGCACACATAGTTACAGAAAAAGAAAAAAATGTATATTCTTTTTAAACAGGAAGGATTTAGGGATCAAAGATTAAGCTGTGGCATGGTAGCAGACTGGAGAAGGAACTAAGGAACGATTGGCAATCTACTGAGATACCACTGAGAGGTGAGGCTTTCCTTTGAANTGGAAACAACAGCTTCACAGACTCAGGAAATGCAGGCAACAAATAGACTCCCTATGATAGCTTCCAGAGGCTCTAAAATAGAAACATGTGTAAAGAAAGAAACAGAGCTAGTGGTAAACTGTGCAAGTGAAACATGACTATCTNTGACTGCAGAGAAACATGCCATCAGGCCTCGCAGGTGACTACAGGTCACTATGGTCCTTAGCATGCCTCATAGATGACCACAGGTCACTATGGTCCTCATCATGCTTCACAGGTGACCACAGGTTGCTATGGTTTCCATCATGTCTCACAGGTGACCACAGGTCAATACGGTCCTCATCATGCCTCACAGGTGACCACAGGTTGCTATGGTCCTTATCTCCTATAATGTTAGTTGTCCTAGAATAAACAATGGATTTCCTCAAAATACAACTTAATACATTTTTTTATTACAGGGTATTTTACTGAAATTCAAGGAAACTACAAGTGAAATCTTGTGTTTTGAATTGCATTTTCCTAACTACTAATAATATTGATCATCTTTTCAGGTACTTGTTAGTTATTTATATATTCTATGAAGAACTACTTGTTTAAATCCTTTGTCTATTTTAATTAGGTGATATGCCTATTTATTGTTGGCTTGCTTGTTATTGTTATATTTTCAAGAAAATAACTAGCATTNGCAGGAAGATGGAGCCACTGAACTTTTACACATCATTGGTAGGAATGCAAAATGGCACTACCTCTGAGAAATATTTTGGCAAATTACAGTTACATTAGTGTGTCAAATGCTAGCAAATAAATAGTCTGAATACAAAATATGCATTTTTCCATGACATCCCTAGAAGTATATATTGCTTAGTGCTCATTGGTGAGTTAAAATTTTATATGCCTACATGATGCCACACTATTTCAGAATTAAAAAGTAATGATTAATTTCATGTTGTTATCTGGGAGAACTTCAGGNCTTATCCTAGATGAAGTAGTTACTTCTCATGCTGTGACAGAACCTGAGAACAGCAACTTCAGGAGGAGGGTTTTGTTTGAGAGATTCCATCATGGAAAAGACAGTGCAGTGCAGTGGTAGAAGCTTGTGTGACTTGTCATAGTGTGTCAACTGACAGCAAGCAGAGAGAGGAACACAAGTGTCCCACTCTTTCCTTTTTCCTCATTCTACGACCTTAGTCCATGGGATGCTGCTGCCCACTTTCAGAGCGGTCCTCTCTTCTCAGGTAAACTGCGCTGAAACACGGTCTTAGTCACACTCAGGATTACTGCTGAGTTGACTCTAAATCCATTCAAGTTGACAATGAAGATTAACTATTACAACGTCACCCTTTGCCAGCCTGACACCCAAACATATCACTCCAAGTTGTAACTTGGACCCCATTACCCTGAAGTGTCATTTTCACCCCATATGTAAAATGTATTTAGCTCATCTCTGATANTTTCTCATATTCATTAACAGTCTCAACAATTCAGGAGTGTGAAATCTCAGTTTCTTGGAGACTCAAGATATTTTCTTAACCATGAGCACCTAGACAATAAAATAAAAACCAAATTATACATTTCTGGTCTACAGCGACACAGAATAAACATTGACATTTCAAAAAGGAGGAAAGGGAACATAGCAAGAAAAGGTCAGGTCAAATTAAGCATGACCAAATCCCAACAGGGCAAACGTCACACCCTATATCTCCATGCCTTGCATATGGGCTTGTGATGTAATCACCTGCCCTTCAAAGACCTTGGGAATCCCTGTCCTTCCAGCTCTGCAGCTATAGCACATGTGACAACTTTCTTGGGACAGCTCCACTTGGTGCCTTCAGCTTTACCAGATGCATTCTTCCCATGTCCTGAAAAACATGAGTGTAGTTGCATTAAAAAATCTTGGATTNATTTATTTAGGGGAAATTTCAAGGCAGGAATATCATTCAGGCTGTGTTATTGTTATTGACTATCACTCTTATCGATGTCTATAGTAAGAGAAAACAACAAGTAGAAGAGATGGATATGAAAAAAAATGTACCATTGGCAAGAAAAGGAGAGAGAGGGAGCTTACAGTCACAGACAAGTAAAGTATGGAGGAAGCAGCTGAATGATGGTTCCATACTGGTCCATATTCCTCCTGCAAACCAGTTTGATGATCAAAGAGTCCCACGGTCACTTTTATCACAATGGNTTCACTCTCCGTATCGCTTTCTANATCATTTGTTTGCCTTGTTGATGTGATAAATATCTGGCAAAGTCATCTNATGGGAGGATGGTTTATTTTGCCTNATAGTTCAATGGAATACAGTTAATAATGGCAGGGGAGGCAGGATAACAGGAGTATGAAGTGACTAACCACATTACATCCATAGTCAGTGTACTGGCTGGTTTTGTGTATAAACTTGACACAAGCTAGAGTCATCAGAGAGGAAGGAGCCTCAGTTGAGGAAATGCCTCATGAGATCTAGATATAAGGCTTTTTCTCAATTAATGATCAATGGAGGAGGGCCTAACCTATGGTGGGTGGTACTATCCCTGGGCTAGTGGACCTGGATTCTATAAGAAAGGAGGATGGACAAGCCAGGGACACAAGCCAGTAAGAAGTTCCCCTCCATGGCCTCTGCATCAGCTCCTGACTCTGGGATCCTGCCCTGTTTGAGTTCCTGTCCTATCTTTCTACAGTGATAAACAGCAATGCTGAAGTATAAGCCAATACACCCTTTCCTCCCTAATTTGTTTTTTGGTCATGGTGTTTCATCACAGCAGTAGAAACCCTACCTAAGACAGGCAAGAAGCAGAGAAAAGTGAATCCTGGGACTCAGCTGGCTTCCTCTTTCATATTCAGTCCACGGCTCAGTCTGCGGGCTGGTACTACCTACGTTAAGTGTGAGGTCTTTCTTCCTCCGGTAAATTTTTCTGGGAACACTCTTACAGACACACTTAAGATAATGATAGCTCCAGAAAAGGTGTTGCTCCACAAGGTATCTGCAGCNACAGATACTAGGAAACCAAACTGGAAGCTCACCACACAGAGAATAGAATTTTATAAAGTTTAGTAATGCTGAAGATGAAAAATTTGGAGTAAATGCCTACGCACACCCTGCAGTCTCCCAGGAATTGCAGGCTTACNCCTAACCTGTTGAATTACAGCAAACTTCTTATACTGGGTAATTATGATCAATCACCGAGTCAACATATGTATCTCTCCAACAAATGGCATGTNTCTGGATTAAAAAATATTTTTAAATAAAAAAGTCTTGGGCTAAGAACTTGATCAGGCCCTTAATAATTAAGGCTATACCATAATGGGAAACCACATCCTTTAGATGTGTGTATCTACTAAATTCACACAAGTGCAAATTTAATTCATAGCATGTTAGAGACACTCAATAGATTGACTACAGTGAAATTGGCAGCTCTGGTGAAGTGTTTGCAAAAGTGAAATGCAACAGATATTTCCATACATTGTCCTTGCAGCTTTAAATAGGTACAGAATGTATGTTCTGAGAATGTACTTTAGTGTGCCCTACTTTGAGACTTCGTTTTAAAAATCCATTTGCTGTTATGTTTGAGAGATCAGGACATGCTCCTATGTGTAATAGTAGCACAGTTTGTTTTATTTTTCACCTTTCTTTTTGTGCTTCATTCATCAAAACACATATATAAATAAACAGAAGCTTTATCAATAATATGTATCAATATGTATGTCCTCATACATAAACAATCCATATATTTGCAAACAGGATGCTGTCTAAAAAGATAGGGGCACGGCTCCACACACTGCTGCTTCTTGGCTGGGAGTCAGATTTAATGCCTTGGTATTTAGCAATGCCTAGAATATACTTTATTTTCATCATGGTTCAAGAAACTGGACATTAAAAAAAACAAATAATCTAATTTAAAATTGAGGTACAGATCTAAACAGAGACTTCTCAACAGAAGAATCTCAAATGGCTGAGAAATACTTAAAGAAATGTTCAACATCCTTAGCCATCAGGGAAATGTAAATCAAAACTACTTTGAGATTCCATCTTACATCTGTTAGAATGGCTAAAATCAAGAACACAAATGACAGCTCGTGCTGGAGAGGATGTGGAGCAAGGGGAACACTTCTCCATTGCTAGTGTGAGTGCAAACTTGTACAGCCACTTTGGAAATCAATATGGTGGTTTCTCCGAAAATTGGGAATCGATCTACCTCCAAACCCAACTATACCACTCTTGGTCTTATAACCAAAGGAAGCTCAGTCATACATAAGGACACTTGCTCAACTATGTTCATAGCAGTCTTATTCATAGTAGCCAGACTCTGGAAACAGCCCAGATGTCCCTCAACTGAAGAATGGATATAGAAAATGTGGTACATATACACAATGGATTATTACTCAGCTGTTAAAAACAATGACATCATGAAATTTGCAGGAAAATGGATGGAACTAGGGAAAAAAAAACACCCAGATCCAGAAAGACAAACACGGAATATATATCACTTATAAGCGGATATGAGCTGTGAAGTAAAGGATAACCATTCTGTAATCCACAGACGCAGAGAGGCTAGATAATAAGGAGGGTTCAAGTGGAGAAACTTGGATCTCTCNGGGAAGGGGAAATAAAAGAGATTGCATGCCTGGACTGGGGGAGAGCGCGGACAGGAACATGAGAAATCAGGTGGAGTGGGGTGGTGTGGGAGAGTACTAAAAGAGACAACTGGAAAAGGAGCCATTTCAGGATCAGGTAGAGACCTGGTACAAGGGAAACTCCCAGGAACTNACAAGGATGACCCCAGCTAAGACTCCTAGCAATAGGGGATACATATCCTGAACTAGTCATCTTCTGTGACCAGGCAAGACTACCAGTGGAGGGATTGGGACACGAACCCAGTCATATAACCTTCGACCTACAGTCTGTNCTGCCTATGGGATGTGCTGGGGTAAGGGTGGCACAGAGATNGTGGGAGTGGCCAACCAATGACTGGTCCAGCCTAAGACCCATGCCATGAGAGGGAGCCCACCCTGGACACTTCCTGGAGAACCAGGACCCATTGGCTGGATGGCCCAGAGACCTAGGATAGAACCAAACACAACTGGAGGAAAAAATGTCAATGTAATGTTGCCTAATGATATTCTTCTNTATTCATAAATTATTGCCTAGTCCAATAGTCATCAGAGAGGCTTTATCCAGCAACTTGTGGAAACAGATGCAGAGATCCACAGCCAAACATTAGGCCAAGCTTGGGGACTCTTGTTGACAAGAGGGAGGAAGGATTGTAGGGGCCAGAGGGTCAAGGACATCACAAGAATACCAACAGAATCAGCTAACTTGGGCTCATAGGAGCTCACAGAGACTGAACCAACAACCAGGAAGCCTGCATGGGACTGACCTAGGCCCTCTGCACATATGTGACACTTGTATAGCTTGGTCTTCTTATGGGACTCCTAACAGTGGGAGCAGGGGCTATCTATGACTCTTTTGCTGGCTTTGGGACCCTATTCCTCATACTGGGTTGCCTTGCCCAGACTTAATACAAAGTGAGGTGCTTAGTCTTAACTGCAACTCGATATGCCATATTTTGTTGATTTCCATGGGAGGCCGTCCTTTTNTGAATAGAAACATAGGAGTAGATGGAGCAGGGGCATAGAGGAGGTGGAGGGAGGAGAAACAGCAGTCGTGAGGTAAGTAAATAAATATCTTTTTAAAAAGATTGTGCTAACACCTTCAGCGAGCATAACCTAGATTTGCTATTAAACTTGCTACAACACACAGGATGTACCCACAACATGAACTACCTGGCAAAAAAATTTTAAAAAGTCAAGATGTTGAGAAACACTACTCCACTACAAATTACCAAACCTTCGTGGTTTAAAACAATGTAAGCACATTGTCTTAAGCATCTGTAGGTCAGAAGTCAAATGTAAGATTAAAATCCCAGTGTCCTCAGGCTCCATTCCTTTCTAGTGGCTCTCGGGAAGCACGTGTTTCCTGGTGTTTTCCTGCATCTGGAAGACAGTCCCTTCACATTGCTGCATTTGGTACTTATCCCCTGCTTCCTAGACCTCTTTGTCTTGGGAAAGTAGCCAGGATCCTTCCTTTCAGATCATCTTACCTATTGTCTTCACTACACTNCCCTCCACTTAAGGTTTCTCACGGTTACAGCTGAATGCACCTGCATCATCCAGAAGACACTCTCTTTATAAAGTCAGCTGATTAACAACACGAATGAATTCTACCATGTATTGTAACACACCCAGTGTTTATGGGACTTAAGATATTAATATTATTGAGGGCTGCTATTACCACTTACTAAGCAAAGAAAATTGTTTTAGTTCCACACATATTAGCATGCTTAGATTTCACAAAAATAATGTTGAATAGTCCGTTTACATAAGATTCAAATTGAAACAAGATAAAGTATGGTGACAGCAATTAGAATAATGATTTCCTGACTCAGCAGGTGGCTTCCTGAGCACAGCGCAGGTAGGAAAATGTAGAAGCAGATTCCTGGTACCCCCAAAGCATCCTGATTCTATGCTTTCCTGGACAGGACCAAGGAAGCTTCTTTGTTATCATATCCTGTGGATTGCTTCCAGAATTTTTTACATTTTATTTCCTCAGCTCAAACATTCAGAATGTGCTTTAAATCTCCCAAATAAATCTCTTCCTGCTTGAAGTTGCAGGAGTGGATTATATTTCTTGTAACTGAAAATTCTTCAAATTACGTGGTACCAACAATAGCTCAGCAAAAAGCTATTTGTTAGGCAATTTGAAGTATAAAGCTTCACACTGATATTGCATAAATAGTTTCTTTTAAGTCCTTATAACCATTAAGCAGCATTATCGTTTATCTTAGGCAATAAACTAAGTACCACAAGGTTATGGTTTGTCTCTATAGACAGTCATGGGGATGTTGAGATGCAAACCCAAAGCTTTTCAGGCTAGGCCCTCCCTGCGTGTCTGCAGCTTAGTTTCATTAACCTTTCAAAATTAAATGTCCCATACAGTGAACTCTCATGAATTTTCTTTTAGTAAGTACTTCAGTATCTCAAAGAAGCGTTCAGCATTTAATTTCTTTCTTTCTTCCTTTCTTCCTTTCTTCCTTCCTTCCTTTCTTCCTTCCTTCCTTCCTTCCTTCCTTCCTTCCTTCCTTCCTTCCTTCCTTCCTTTCTGTCTGTCTGTCTGTCTGTCTGTCTGTCTTTTCTTTTTTTTTTCATTTACTGAGTTATCAGCCAGCTCCCTGGGTTACGAACAATAGAATCTACTCTGGCTAGTTTGTTCACAGTATTGATGCACCTAAGCATATCAGATGGCTATAACTTCACTAGGATGCCTGGAAAAGAAACAGGAAAAAAATTCACAAGAGCAAGTCTCTAGCAGCAGAACTCCAAAGCATAATGTAGAATGGGACTGTCGAGGAAACTAGGTGACATTCTGACTTGGAAGCTAAGTGCCAGAAAGTCACCAGACTGGCATTGCTGGCAGCACTGACCCACTGTGTTAGAAAGTCCAACTGATGCTGCCCCTGGTCCCACTTCCTGCATGGTTGGCTTCTAGGACTCATTTCTACATAGAGGGCCCAGCAGAATTTTCTTATTGCTATGTTCAGTTGCCCTTCTTCTGTCCTATCTGCTAGTGAAGGTAGGGTTTCTGATTGCCACTCTAAAGGNCCAGGGAGCACAGTGACAATAGCCTTCTCCCCACCATGAATAGTCACATGGAGTAAATGGACAATAATGAATGAGAGATGTTCACCATAAACAGGTTAAAGTTTGATTTCTATGCTGTTTGTATCTATACTTTGGAAGAACTAATAGTTTACTTATCTTGAGTAGTAGTCATTAGCAAACAGCTAGATACCGTTACTAACAAGTTTATAGACACATGATTGGCTCTTCCCCATTTAAAATAAGTTGCTGGTTTGGAAGAAAAATGGTTCTTAAATGGAAGATTATGGTAATGAATATTCACTTTGCTAACCATCCATCTCATAAGTGGATAAAACAAACGATCATTAGCATGCTGCTAATTTCTCAGTTGCGCATAATTTGGATTTATTTCGAGCCTACACAGGATCCTGTGTGTTTTGTGTTTGCAATGTGATTTTTCTTATTCACAGATGTTTGAGTAACCTCATGAGAATAACTGAAGAGTTATGAATTAGACATTTAAATTTTAATCAGCATACTTTTAAATTAGACTTGTCTCCTTTTCCTTCAGAACACAGGATTTTCTCCAATGATTTTACTTCATGGATGCCTCATAGATATTTAACAGATCACGCACTTTAGACTTAGGATTTTGACACAGTGCACACAGGCAAATGGATTGAGTGCATCTTAACTGTGAAAAACCAATTATTTCCTTGGAATTCTCACAGGCTATGATTCTCCTCTGCTTTTATTGGCTTCCAGAACCTTGGAAATAAAATGGCTAGTTCACTTGTAATTTTACAAGAAAGCCAGACCTGTAAGGACAATTCTTTGTGAGATCGATATTAATATTCTGCCTTTTATAAGACCCTCTCACAGCCTGTGCCCACCTCCATTCCAGTTATCATATTATCTCCTTTTCTGTTTCTCATAAATACCATGAGATAGCAGCTGTCTCAGTTTTTTCATTTTCTACTGCANGCTGAACCAGCCTGTCTCACACAGCCCTGGGGTCTCTCTGAGATCAACAGAGCCCTTTGTTGCAACATGGTATTTCCTAAACATTTGATGTCCTGTAGCAATTGCCACTGAAAACATCACGCTCTGGATTTGTGTGGTACTTTCCTCTTCTCTTGCTCTCTGTCTTTGAACTTCTCATTTTTGCATTCTTTACAAATTCTTCTATTAATAATAATCATTTCAAGCTGCAGTTATTTGAGAGAGGTTCTGACCTTTTCTCTTCCACTGGACATACCTTGAGCTACTCCTACTGCGCTTGCAAAAGCCTCCCAAAGCCCCACCCCAAACATCCTTGAGCATCTGTACCCTGAGCTCCACAGTCCTAGGACCCNTTCATATGGGAATTGCTGTCCAGGGGTTAGATTCACCAGACCCATCATCCTCTCGAAATAGTCACAATTTGACTCCTATTGCAGAATAGTAATTTTCAAGATTTTTTGGTCTATGGCCAGCTTTAGAGTTATTAATAATATTGAGCTATTACAGGGCTTTCTTACATATTAATTTTTATATTCCCCCCACAAAGGCTTTGAGAATTTTAAATCATTTATTCTTTCATTTAAAAAATAATAAACATATTAACATGCTTATTATAAACAGCTATATGTGGAAAATGAAGACATCTGGCAAGAACAATACCATCTTTCAATTTTTTTTATCAATTTATGAATATATGGATAAACATAAGGCAAGCTGATTCTCATATTTGTTTAGCTGTTCAATACAGGAAACTCTACTATAAATAAATGATATTCAAAAGCTAAATAACACTCAAGCATTATATTTTTTTGTCTCATTGACTCCCTGAATGGCTTCCAAGACTCCCATATCACATCTGAGAGGAGCTGATGTTGGTACAAGAAGCAAGGAGAACAACTAGTTAGATACATGTTAATTATATCAGCTAGGTAGTGTGAAACTGAGGGCCTAAATAAATTCAGAGGGCTGATAAAAATGAAGTGAGGACTGCAGAGGATCTGCCTTTGATTCCCAGCAATGTCGTCATGTCTCACAACTCTTGTAACTCTAGTCCCAGAGGATTCAGTGCCCTTTTTTGACCTCCACAGGCACTGCCCACATGCAATACACATGAAGGCAAAATACTTATGTACATAAAGTTAAATTAATGATTAATTTTTAAGTGAAGTTGGGATGAATGAGGATGTGTCTAAAGTGGATAAAGAAGGCAGTCAGCCAGTAGAAACTGTTGGTNTAGTAATGCCAGGTAAACTGCAGAGCTGAGGCAGTACGAGGAACAGGGTGAAGTGGGAAGATTGTCACGAACTGTCCCTGCAATGTTGATTGAGATGGAGAAATAATGCCACAGCAGGAAGAGTTGGTAAGGCAAGAAAGTTGGAATTCATTTGTGCCAAAGAGCCAGGGCACACAATGAACAACAGCAGAAAGAAACACAAAAAAAGGAATGAAGACACACAAAGGAAGAGTGGAAGAATTTTTACTTTATCAGTAAGGACCTATCATATTAAATATGATGCGCACTAGTTACTTTTCTATTGCTGTCAACAGACACCATGACCAAAGTGACTTACCAAATAAGGCATTTAATTGGAGGCTTGTTTATAGTTTCAGAGGGTGAGTCCATGACTGTCATGGCAGGGAGCATGATAGTAGGCAGGCAGGTATGATACCAGAGCAGGGCATGAGAGTTTACATCTGATCCAAGTATAAGGCAGAGTGAGAGTTAACAGAATGGTATGGGCTTTTGAAACCTCCACGCCCTCCCTCATTGACATGCGTCCTTCAACAAGTTCCTAATTCTTCCCAAACAGTTCTACTAACTAGGAACCAAACATTCAGATATCTCAGCCTATGGGGGCCACTTTTATCCAGGCCACCACATATGGTGTGCATATTGCTGAAAATTTAAAATCAGCTCAAGGTGTGTAACACAAGGCTGAAAAAGCTTTTGTAGTGAAGTAGTGCATTTCATTTTGTCATCTAGTGGACGAGGATAACTCAGGTTCAGGTCTTTTCCCCTAAAGCTTCCAACCAGATGACTCAAAGAAAGAGTTCACTTTGTTCAGGTTAGTCTAAATGACCTAAAGAGAAGAACCCTTGGGAAGGCCACATCATACACCACACAAATGCCTTGGCTGTGACATAAAGGCAACTAAAGCTCTGTCTCTGATGTGCTTTCTAAGTGGGACACTTGTACGGTAGCTTCTCTAGGCAATTCCTAGAGGGGCCCATTTATCAACAGTGGGTGACTGTAGGAAGATGTGGCTCTGCATAAGAGCAATGTTTTCAAGGTTGGAAATATGCTACTTCAGTGGCCAGTGCTCTCTTTCTGTGTAGCAAACATTCTTGTACATAAGATGCCCGTGACAGAAAAATGTAATGGTTATACTGAAGCAAACAACCAAACTGCACAGCACAAGAGAAGTTGGAGGCAAATGAAAACAGCTTCCATAGCTGTTTGTGTTGTGGCCTGCCATCTCTTTCCAATGCACATATTTAAGAAATTACCAACCTATAAATTCAACAGGGCTTGNAGTTGTTGATAGAACTATCAGTAATGTATTGAACTGTAAAATAGCTATATCATCTGGTAGGCTAGCCTCCCCAGCACTGGCCTAACAGTTCTGTTGACAAATTCCTTTAGCTAGGTTGACTGAGCTCCGGTTTCAGAGGCAGAATGCAAACANGCTGTGCATTAAGGCACCTTAAGTATGAGTTTCAGCTATGACTATTCTTGGTTGTCAACTTGACTCCAACTGGAATTAACTAAAATCCAGGGAGCTGGGTACATCTGTGTGGTTTTTGTTTTTGTTTTTTAAATTAAATCATTTGAAGTGGGAAGACCCACTTTTAATCTGGATCTTTTTAAAGTGGGATGATCCATCTTTTATCTGGGCCACACCTTCTGGTGGCAGCCTATATAAAGGACATGAAAGAAGGAAGCTCTCTCTCTTTGCTTGCTTGCCTTCACTCTTGCTGGTAAGTCCATTCCTTCACTGGCATTAGAGCCTACTTCTTAGGGATTCCAGTGTATACTGAAGACCAACTGAGATATCCAGCCTTGANGATGGAACAACTACTGGACTCTTGAACTTACCATTGGTAGACAGCTATTATTGACTAGCTGGACCACAGACTGTAAGCCACTCTAATAAATCCCTTTTTATATCTATATACAGATTCATTCTATCAGTCCTGCTCCTCTAGATAACCCAGAGCAATAAAAACATTTACTATTTAATTTATTTATACTCCAATTTCGTTTATATAGCTGCTATGTAAATGAGTAAGATTTCTTGGTCATTTCTATTTGTAGTGGGCAGGCTTATGTGTATGCTTGTAGTAATGTATGTAATCTTCTCATCAACCCTTCCTGGTAGGTGGAGTGGGGCTTATTCTTTGCCTTTTCTGTTTAATTTTGGGGGAAATTATGGGCANGAGGCTATACCTCACCAACATAGTGATGAGTCNATGACTCCCTTAGCCAATCTCTGCTATTAAAGTACCTGAAACTATCATTTTTTTATTCTTTAAGATTTGGTATTTTGATTTGTTTTGATGCTGCAGTCTACATACTTTTCTATCAATAAGTTATCTTTCCATTATGTTAGGCAACTTGGTTACTGTCAATTATCAGCAAAGTTATCTAAAAATAAATCAGTAGCAAAAGTTGGGTTCTANACAAAAGAGCCTAGAGAAAATGTTTGTTGTCTGGATGTAGTTTGAAATGAGGCAGAGTAAACATACTGAGACTTCCATTATAGAGAAATGAAGAGGAAGCTCCTAGTGGTCAAGTCTGTCACTTGGAGGAATGGACCTGGGGGTAGGGTACCTAAAAGGGATGAAGGATGTGAGACAGTAGGGTAGACTAGTTCATCTTGATGTGTGTTAGTCCATTTTCCATGTTATCATAAAACACCCTAGGAGAGCTATCTTCATAATGTAACAGTGCTCATCTAACACACAGTAATGGAGATTCAGTGCAAGGCTTGAGCATTGGCTTGGCACTGATAGGTATCACAGCAGTGGATGTACATGTGACATGAGGGCTGAAGAGTAATGATGCCCTAGATCACGCACACAGCTAATTTAATGACCTGTGACTAGGCCATGCCTGTTACGATCCTACTGTTTCCTAGTTCCACCATCCTTGGGACCAAGTCTGCAACAGCAACCTTTTGGAGAGGTCCATTTAACCCCAAGCCACCACATGGTGGTAAATCAAGTTTAAGAAACAAGTTCACTTTGTAAAAGGCTTAATCAGGACACACAGCAAAGTTATCAGCTTTCCTTGGACAGCAATTAAAGAAAGTTACTGAGGGTAGCAGTTGGCCAGAGATCACTGAAAGTTAAGAGAGGAACATTGGGTTTTTTGTTTCTTTGTTTTTAGTTTTTTGCGGGGTGGTGTTTTGTTTTGTTTTTTAATTTTTGAGTCACTGAATTACATAAACCTTTGTCTTGGTAATCCTTACAAGCCTTTTTAGTGAAAGAACTCTGATGAGGTAACAGTGAGGTTTTGATGCATGAACCAAGGAACTCTCATATGGTTTGGAGACACTGACAACCTGAACTGATGGGTCTCTATGATGTGCTTTTCCTTGTCCTTGCCTTGATGAAATAGCATGTGATTCCTTGAAAATAAAACTCCCATTATTGCTCATTGCTTAAGTGAGGCTTTTAAAAACTCAGCTCCACTTAGGTAGTAAAGTGAGAAACCAAGGGAAAATGTTTCATAATAATTCCATGAATTTAAAGTGCCTAGGAATGTATATAGAAATGGATTTTGTGAGTTCTTAAATAAGGATGGTAATAAGGATTTTGGATTAGAGTGATTTTTTTTTCACATAGGTAAGCAAACTCAGTAGAGTTTCTGTGTCCAATGTGACAGCTCAATTTAGCTCTAAATATCTAGGTTCTTTAATACAAACTCTGATAAACATAGACATTGACTAGCAAGAAATACAAGAAGAATCTTGGCATAATTTGAAGATATACATGGAAGGATCTGGAAGCCAAAAATGATAGATTAAATCTCTCATGCTTCTAAAACACTGTGCAGAATTCCTGTCCCCACTGCCTTTCCCAAACACCTTCTGCAAAACAAACCTTTAAAATCAACTTTTCTAGCCGATCATCCCTCACCAGGAAGAGGCAGCTACTGAAATGCCCTGAGTGGTCCTCCTTGAGCTTATCACAGATAGTGGGTTCCTGGTGTACAATACCTAGCTAGTGTTTGCAAGGAGGAAAAGTAGGGCGTGCTAACAACTCAGGCTGGACATGGACTTCACTGCTTTATCTTCTGTGCTTCTAAGGGAGGTTGACTTCTGAGCTTGCTGAAAATGAAGATCTGGGGTGCTCTGAATCTTACTCCTTCAGAAAAAATATTAAAGGCATTACATGATCCATAAGGATGACCCCAGCTTAGACTCCTAGCAATAGTGGAGAGGGTGCCTGAGATGGCCTTCTCCTGTAATCAGATTGGTGACTACCCTAACTGTCATCATAGAGCCTTCATCCGGTAACTGATGGAAACAGATGCAGAGATCCACAGCCAAGCACCAGGCCAAGCTCCAGGAGTCCAGTAGAAGAGAGAGATGAGGGATATGAGCAAGGGGCATCAAGATCATGATGGGGAAACCTACAGAGACAACCAAACCAAGCTAGTGAGAACTCATGAAGTTTAAACCAACAGCTGTGGAGCTTGCATGGGACTGGACTAGGCCCTCTGCATAAGCAAGACAGTTGTGTAGCTCGGTCTGTTTAAGGGGCCCCTGGCAGTGGAAATAGGATCTATCCCTGGTGCGTGAGTTGGCTTTTTGGAGCCTATTACCTAGGTGGGACACCTTGCACAGCCTTGATGCAGGGGGAGGGGCTTGGACCTGCCTCAACTGAATGTGCCAGGCTTTGCTAAATCCCCATGGGAGGGCTTACCTTGTCAGAGGAGGGGATAGGGGTAGGCTGGGAGAGAAGGCTGGGGTGGGAAGAAGGAGGGGTGAGAGGGGGATCTGTGGTTGCTATGTAAAATGAATAAAATATTTCTCAATAAAAAAGAAACTGAAAAAAATTATTAACCACAAAAAAAAGAAAAGAAAAGAGTGAAGTAATGGCAAAAAAAAATATGTTTACTGTTCAGTGAATGCTCTTCTAAATAATTAAAGGGAAAGATAAAGGAGTTTGTTAATATAGGATGAGGCATTCCTTCCTTCCTACCATCTCTGAGCTTCCACCATAGTAAACAAACTCATGGAGTTAAGAATTACTGGCTGTATTTTTCTTTTTAATGCTTTTACTTTTACTGTCCAATGGGGTCTAAGCTCTAAGAGGAGATAGGCAGGTTTTTCTCTTCTGAGCTCACCTGAGCAGAACATATTTCATTTACTTTAAAGCAAACCTTTTAGTTACCCACTTTGCTATATTCAATTTAAAAAGGAAGCCTGACTTCACATTACAAACAAGGAAATTGTGAGGCCAGTTTTATTTATGACTGTGGCTTGAAACAGCAAGAAACTCTGAATTGCTTTTCTACAGTAACATGGAAGTGGGCAGAATCCAGAAGGCAGAAAGTCATGACTCGGCTAGACAAGAAGTAAGGAGCAAGCTGACACTAAAGCTTTAAGAGAAAATTCCTAATGTATTTCTTTTATTTGTAAAACACAGGCTTCCTTGTTCTTTACAGTGTGGATGATAGAAAATTTAACCTAGGCAGACTGATATTAAGTCAGTGCCTCAAAAAAATTAAAATTAAAATTAAAGACCTAAAGTTTTGACTCAGCTGATTTTTGTCACTTGAAAGAAAAAAGATCATTCCATTTTCTATTCCCAGCAGTACATTTTTCATATTCTTATCTTGTTACTAGAAGACAACTGGACATGGAGCCTAGAAATAATAGCAACCCATTCCTCTGCTGGTTGGGACAGAACCTCTGACATACACAACTGAAGGGAGCAGGGGTCATGGTTGAGGGGACATGGTCCCCTGTGACGAATGCATGTCAGCTGGTGGCGGCATCTGTGGTAAGAGCTTGCAATGAGCTTGTCACATCTTGGTAATCAGGAAGCAGAGAGCTCACCAGATACAGGCTGGACTATAGCCATTAAACCCCACACTCTGACCCTATATCCCCAGCTAGAGCCAGAGTTTAGAAGCTTCCACACCTTTTCCAAACAGTGCAACTACTTGGGGACCAAGTATGCAAACACATAACCCTGTGGGGGATTCTATGGTAAAGAGGTTATAACATGAGGTCTTAAACTACTGTGCTGTTGAATAGTTTTTCAAGTCACACATAACGATTCACCCATCTGTTTGACTGAGAAACAGGCATGGAAGCTTCTCTGGTCTGCAGCACACAAGGGCAGCAAGCACATGATGGTCACACTTTATCCAACCCTTCAAGCATGCTTTGTAGTCTCACCATAGTAGTCCTTGAGAGACTACATCTATTTCCTCAGAGGACTTAGAGAGCTTTTGGTACTGTTTCTCAGAACTCAGTCCTCTCTTAATTGACATCTAAGAATGCAAAATATACTTTAAAATGCTGTATGAAATTTTAACAGGCTGCTCATTCTATTCAGAATCTCATTCTTTTTGCTGTGTGCAAGGTGGGAGGGTAGTAAATATTGAAAGAACTCACATTCTAGAAGTACTTTGATTATGTGTGGCCTACAATGATGTTGTGGGAGATGCTACACACTTTATGTTATACAAATTTAAATTATACATTTAACATGAACAAAAAATGATATATTGACCACAGTTTCCTGCATACTCTGGGTATGTATACATTGTAGTCATCATCAAAGAGAATCAATGATGTATTTGATAGGGTAATTAGAAGCTTGCATTTCTAGGTACCACAAGGATAATATAGTATCATAAGTAACAGTGAAGCCAAGAGTTAAAATGCTACTAGGGAATTCTAGAGGGAAGAAATCAGTAAGTACTGAAGAGCATGACATATGCAACAGCTGTCTTGTGGCCTCTTTTCTCATGTAGACAAATAAGCAATTAGGCAAGCATAGTCCATTTGACAGTAAGGGTACATGAGGTGGTTCTTGGAAAACATCTGGAAGAAATGATGCAAAGGAGAATTTTCTTGTGCACCGATGAGAAAATAACATTAGATAAGTATCTTTTTTTCATTTTTCTTAATCTTCATCAGTGTATCAATACACCTCACAAGTTGTTGTTTTCAACTAAATCTCAGTCATTCAATTTTACCAATAAAGACTCAGGAGCCAGATGCTGGGGTAGAAACTTGCTAGCTCAGAGAGGCAGAGAAAACACCTCGCTGACCTTTCTCTTCCACAGACACCCCAGAAGGCATTTTCTCCTATGCCATTTCAAAATGCTGCCATACTCAATGCCCCTCCCTACTACTTCCTGTGTGTCTCTCTATCAGTCTCCCTGACTCCCTCTTACTCTGTGGTTACTTCCTGTCAACTGGCTGCTTTCTCCCCTTCTTGACCTATGGAATGTTGTTTCATTTAATACTGTTTACAATAAGTAGAGAGCTCCTGAGTTAAAGGTGTGTGCTAGAGCTGAGCCACACTACAACTAGCAACAGATTTTTCCAGTAAATAATGCAGTCTCAGGGTTCATAGTGCCAAATATCCTGCAACAACAAGTGCCAATATATTTTGCAATAAGGTTTGCAAAAACACTTAACTCAAAATACACTCACACACACACATATACACACACATACACACACACAATTATTACACTATGTATCAACTTTAATCTTTAATCCTTACTACCTCTGAAGCATAGAGACGAAGCAATCACAAAGGTAGTAGAAGTCAAACATAAGTGCTATTCTAAATTGTCCAACCCTGAAGTCAAACTCTCTTCCTGAATTATAATCTGAGTAACACTAGAGTAAAATTCTTCAAAGCACACATTTGGCAAGTTTTATATGTAAATGATGCAGAAAATGGCTCTCTGGAGGGAGCAAGGCAAAGGGACCCATGGTAAGAACTGTAAGTTGATCACATATGCTGTAGTGAAAATAGATGCTGGGGTTAAAAGAAAGGTTAGAGTTAAAACAGGAAAACTAGAAATGCTTGGGAGGAGAAACAAAAAGCTTGTAGGTAGGCATTATATAGCCAAGTAGGCCTGATTAAGGACAGGCTCTGAGAAGCAAGGCCAATAGCTAGCTTCCATGAGATCTGCAGTCTGGGGAATGTATGCTAGGTACTATTTCTCTTTTACATATTGTTTCTACTGCAGCTAACTGTAGCAGACAGAATTGCAAGTAATAATGGCTTCTGCTGCCACCTGTATCATTAAACAGACACCCCTAGACCATCTTGTAGATAATGAGTTACCTAAGAATGACCATGCCTGTATCAGTAGTTGTGAGGCGAGTTACAAGCTTACCACTAGATGTGAGAACAAAGCCAACATAGTCCAAGTAACTTCAAGTGAGACACCTGCAGGGTGTAGCCACAGGACCCAATCACTAACCACTAACAGTTGAGGTCAGTAACTAACGAAGTTGGAAGCAGAGATTAGTAGAGGAGACTTTACACCCTAACTGCATGAGCTGCCTATGAATGGAGCATCATCCTCTCCCTGTTGGGCCAAGGGGACATTCATGGAGTGTGTGTGCCCTCCATTGGCTCAGTACACACACGCATAGCCCCAATCTGACTAATCTCAGAGAGATTACCTCAGCCTTTGTCCATTCTCTGCTGTGGTCCTGTAAAATCCCCTAGACGATGCAGTTGAATAACTTTTCCTCCCTGGAATCCCTCCCTCTCAGGGGACTTTCTCTAACCTTTCCTTTATTTATTGCCTGCTTTTAATTTCTCACCTTTCTTTAATTTCCCACTTCTCTGTTCTGCTCCTTAATAAAGCCCATCACTCCCTTTGTTTACTCCCACAGATGTTCATGCTGTTAATCTGCTTTGACAGGAGACAATGAACTCTGTGGCCACTCGGATGATCTTTCATGACATTGAGTTTCTGGAAACCTAGTTCCTTGGGTCAAGCACAAGGGTGCAGAGAAAGAACCTGCTGCACATAAAAAAAAA
>LZPO01009084.1:1700-30104 GCA_001675575.1 Neotoma lepida
CCAGGGACAGATCCTGATCCTACTGCCTGGGGGCCCTCAGACACTTCAAGCCAAATAACTGTCTCAAGTCTCCAGGGGGCCCACTTTATACAATTTTCATTCTTGCAATCTCTCTGTACATGTAAAATCTCTTCTGCTTTGAACAACTAACAACTAATCTGTTCAGAATAATTCAAATTATATTATGAAATAAGATATTATTAAATAGATTAGTTAAATAAGATATTATTAAATAGATAATCCTATTTCAATAATTTCAGTAATAGTATAGACAAATTAACCATTTGGTTTTATTTTTTAAAATTTTGTAACAAAGTCAAGCTAAGGGCTGGTGGTTTATGAAGAATTCCACTGCCTTCCCTTTGTACCCTCTGTGACAGTAGGGGCCTTGGCACTTCTCAGCTGAATTGGTTCAATTCAGTTTTATGAAGAAATAGAACACTAGGCTATTTCTGTGGACACCAGATGAAAAGCTGACTTGAGCACTACATCCTCCAATTTCAGTTCATAACGATTTTCTGTTGCTTCAGTTTGCAGTGAAACAGTTCCTACATACCTTTCACTCATATTTAACTCATATTTTTAGCAGTTTCCTTCCTGTGTGAGTCTCAAAGGAGCACATATAGCTATGTAGAAGGCACATGAAAATGTACATGTTTGGGTGGAATGGAGAAAGACAAAGTTTGATGAGATAGGGGAATGTTGGGAGATGTCCTCTTGCTGATCATTATCTTTATATAAAGGGTTGAGGAGTGCTACATTTGCATGTGTCTACTCCAGATCCAATTGCTAAACTTAATGGCTCATGGGATGGCATTAGGTGGTGACTGGATTGTAAGTGCTCTTCTCATGAGTGGGATTAATGGCTTTCCACAGTGTTTAGCTCACCTGACCTACCTTCTGCTATGAAAGGATATTTCTCACTTCCAGAGGCTGTAGCCCTCATCAGGAAGCTAAACTGCTGATACCTTGATCTTGAACTTCCCAACCTCCAGAAATGGAAGAGAATAAATTCCTGTGGTTTTTATTTTCCTTTCTATTTTAAAACATATTTATTTATTTTATGTACATGGATGTTTGGTCTGTATATATGTCTGTGTACCATGTGCATTCCTGGTGCCCGCAGAAGCCAGAAGAAAGCATCATATGCTCTGGAACTGGAGTTACAGACAGTTGTGAGTCATCATATGGGTGCTGGGAATCGAACCTAGGTCCTCTGCAACCAGTGTTCTTAACCACTGAGCCATCTGTCCAGCCCCTCCTGTTCTTTTTTTAATTAACTAGACTGTGGCATTTTTTATAGCAGCATGAATGCACTAAGACAAAGAGGGAAAAGACACGTGGAAGGTGGATTCTGTAAATGACATTCTATGTCTAGAATATAAAGATGCAGTGGTGGAAGCAGACATTATGAAACATCATGAAGGACTTTTATCAAAGTTTGGGAATGCCAGTGTAGTTGCAAGAATTCTCCTTTACCATTAAAATCCAAGTGGACCCAAAGCTGCACAACTTTGGGATTATTTCTGGCTCTACTATTTAGCCAGGGAAGTAGTCCTAGGCATGGGTCCCAGAGTGCCTGATCTCCACTCTTGTTTATCTGTAAAATTGGATGAATACTTTTCTTGAAAGGCTAGAAAGCATATAAGTAAAATGTGAGTTACCTGGCAGATTTTCAGCAAGTGGTTTCTATATGACATAATCCATGTTATGGGAGCTAAGACATACTCATATGATGACTTATTCCCAGGGTGGATATGTCCCATACAAAGGAATGAAATTACAATAGAAGGCCAATTTGGGGCTTCAGTTATTCTCCCATAAACCAAAGGAGGGCTAGGGTCTGAGGTGCCTTACTTGAAACAGACCTTGCCTGTTCATGGTTGGCCTGGTTGATTATACTGGCTGCCAGTGGAAATTCATCCTGGGCCTTCTCATCCAGTTTCCATGTGGAAAGAGGTGGAGAGGTGCATGCATTTTGTCCCTTGTTCCTGTTTTGGCTTCTGCCCTGGGTAAGACTACCTGACATGGCTGATTCTCTCCATGCAAGGCTTCCATGATTGTTAAGAAGGTTAAATAGTGCTCGATAGATGTGTCAGTGTCAGTCAGTAAGATGCTTATCATGGAAGCATTGTCTTGAGTTGGAGCCCTAGAACCCAAGTAAGAAAGTCTGGCATGGTGGCACATGTTGGTGACACTCCATCCCAGGACTGGTAGGTTCTTGGAACTCACTGAACAGCCAGCCTAGCCTACTCAGCCAGATCCAAGCTAATGAAAGACTCAGCCTCAAGATCAAAGGTTGGTGGATACTGAGGAATGACACTGAGGCTGACTTCTGGCTTTCGTGTGTGTGTGTGTGTGTGTGTGTGTGTGTGTGTAAGGATGGATTTACTTTGGCTCACTCTTAGAGGGTATATACAGTCCATCATGAAAGGGAAGATATGGTGGCAGGAGCTTGAGGAAATGAATGTTGTGTTCAATTTGCTTTTTCTTATTTACAGTCTAGGACCTCAGCCCATGGCGTGGTCTGCCCACACTTCAGGTGGGTCTTCCCACCTAAATTAAAACTACATAATCCCTTAAATGCATGCCCAGGGTCTTTTCTCCTAGGTGATCCTAGATCCTGTCTAGTTGACAATATTAACTATGACAGAAGCTAAGAAAAACCCGGTGACTTGCATGATTGTATTATGAGGAAGTGCTGGGGACACTTTTTAGTATAATAAATACTATTGTTCCATGAAAGAAATAGAAACAAATTAAGAGAAAAATGTCATGTATTTTACATACCATATACTATATTTTATATTGTTTAAATATATGTATGTTTACATCAATACTCAGTACACAAATACATACATTCCATAAAATGATGTGTATGTAAAAAGCATGTTTCTTTATAAATTAAATTGGCTGGTTTTGAAAAACAGATTCTGATCTGATATAAAAAATAAAAAATAAAATACATTTTTAATCCCAATAACTCAGAAAAAACATCACAAGCAAATATTAAAAAAGCCCCAAAGGCAGCAATAAATTCCTCTTGTTGATTTAGATTCCATTAGGGCCTGGGCTCTTGTAACAAATGGTAGAATCGTAGCGCTGACAAACTGGATATCTGAAGGGCACTTTATCCCAAAGGGGCTCATAGAAGCTATCCACAGAAAAACTCCAATTGTAAAAANAGATAAACACATTTTGGATCTAGTGGTGTTTAATCTGAATGTACAGTGAAGGCCAGGAAGGATTCATATTGCAAAGCACAGGACTTACTGAGGAGTTCCTGTACTTTCAAACCCTCGTGCTATCTCCNTCACTGGCCAAAGCTTACTGCTCTAGCTCCCTCCCTTCTGTCTTTCTTTCCTCTCTCTTCCCTTTCCCCTCCCTCTCTCCCTTATTCCCTTCCCCTTTTCCCTCTTTTCCTTCCTTTATCCCTTCTTTTCTGCTCCTTCCCTTCCCTTCCTCTCTCTCTCCTTCTCCCTCTCCCTTCCTAACCTTTTCAATAGCATAGTACAATCTGGGACATGCTTTTGGCACCAACTCACAGTTTCAAATCCCTTTAATTTATGCATGGATACATCTAAACTCTCCCTGGAAGTTTATTAGAAATGATTATTTTGTTTTAGATTGTCATTCATTCCCAGGTCAAGGTTAAACATTACCGTTAAAGCAGTGTATATACAATGAACTCCAGGGTCAGAAAAACATCAGCTGGGGCAGTTGTTTTGCTTTACAAAGGCTAAGGCAGAGCTTTCTCCCAGCATGCTTCATGTTTTTATAAAAGTCCTAATATGTACCATATGTGTAAATAAAAGAGTTAAATAAAATTTAATGGATCACCTGAGTCAAGTTATTGACTAAAACTTCTGCTTTATTCCAAGTTCAGATTGCAAAATCTGAACATCACATTGTAGGGATGCATGAGATGGGATCTCATCTTTGAAAAGTGGAAGATGAAATGTTGCTCCATCTATAAGTGGCATATATGGGAGGAGCCAAGTGGTATGTAAGACATATCTACTTGAAAGTCCATGGATAGTCCACATATGAATTGTCTTGATTTTTGATTGAGCAGAAATTAAATAAGAACTCATTTATCATCATCAGGGGACCCCAGTTGTTTGAGACAATGTAAAACATGTAATCACTTTTTCAGTTGAGGTCTGAATATACCTGAGGGACAGCTTGAAAAACTGCAGTACAGAATGAAGCCGTGAGAGCTATGTGGCTTCAAGGATACCTTGATTGTAGACGCCCATGTAAGATGTGCCATTATAGAGAAACCACGTGGCTCCAGAGCAAAACATGGAGTTCATTGCTGGTTATTCATGAATTTATTCATTTTCTAATAAATTGTGACTTAGGCTTCCCTGAATGTCACTGAGGCAAGTTCAAGAGACTATGCCTTTCTTTGCATTTTCAAGAGACTCCACACCATTGCACTCCAGGGGCTGTTGTGTTTTTGAGATAAGGAGTATTTCTCACATTAAGTAATGCTGAAGACCGTCAAGGGATATGGTCTCTCCCCATGGAGAACTGAATGTTTTACATGCTTTTAAACTCCTGTTTTGCTTATACAAACAGTGGCTCTTATGGTTGGCATTCACAACTAATGATCTTCCTGTGGGTAGAGAGATCATCCCATGAGTCTCTAAGATCATTTTGGGAAAGCAACTACAACATGTTTTTAACAGATAAATCTTTGCTTAAGCAATTACGTTATTGCTTTAATAGACACATTTTTGTTTAAGTATAAAGAGTATGAAATGATCTATATATGTGTTTCAGATGCTTATAGATTTCCATACCTTTACAATAAAGAATGTGTCCACTGAGAAACAGTTTTAGAGCACAAGACACACCCAGATATACTCAAAGATCTTTTAGAGTCTTTATTATATTGTCATTTAGTCTGTAGTTTCTCANCACACTTTAAAAATAGAAATATACCTATTTTCAATATCTATATGTATGTATACATATACATACATATATAAAATAGTAAAGGAAAATTTAATCAAATTCTTTTGTGATTATGTTTTCAGCTTAAATATATGTGCCTCTTGACAAGAAAGTAAAGGTGAGTATGAATTGTTGCTAGCTGTTGGATTGTTCTAGATTGACTAATTCAAATGACCCTATGTGACTTGAAGTGTTAGGGTGATTAGCTGCAGGTCTTTCTCATTATGGATTAACATTCCAACATTAACATGCTGGAATAAATGTGAGTTCACCTCATAGAAACCCTTCAAGCAGTGATTTAAACAAATAGGGATTCAAACCTCTATATTGTTTTTTTTTTATTACACCTGTGTTGGTTAGTTTTATGTCACTTGGCACAAGCTTAAGTCATTTGGGAAGAGGGACTCACCTGAGAAAATGCTTCCATAAGATCAGTTTCCAGGCAAGTGTGCTGAGCATTTTCTTGATTAATGAATGATCTGGGAAGACCCAGCTCAATGTGGGTGGTGCCAAACCTAGGCAGGCAGTCCTGAGTTGTATAAGAATACAGCTGAGTAAGCTATGAGGAGCAAGGCAGTAAACAGCACTCCTCCATGGCCTCTGCTTGAACTCCTACCTCCAAGTTTCTGCTCTGCCTCCCTCAGTGATGGAGTATTACCTAGAATGTATAAGGTGAAATGCTCTTTCCTACCTAAATTGCTTTAAGTCATGGTGCTTTATCATAGCAATAGAAACCCTAAGACACATCTATTTGTGTGTGTGCGTGTGTGTGTGTGTGTGTGTGTGTGTGTGTGTATACACAAATGAGAGAATGTATGCACTAGAGTGCTACAGCACATATGTGGAGGTCAGAGGACAACTTGCAGGAGTCACTTCTGTCCTTCCACTATGTGAGGCCTGGAGACTGAACTCAGGTTGTCAGGCTTGGCAGTAAATACCTCACCTTACCTGCTGAGCCACCTCTCTAGCCTAGTATCTTGAAAATTAAGAAACGTAAACATGCCAATTTTTAAAATGAGTCAAAGACACATATAGGTGATACCTGAAAAAAATTAATAGCGAATAGGACTTATTTTAAAATATACAAACTCCTTAATAAATCAGTAAATTAAAATGAAAAAAAAATAAAACCGAATTGTAGAGAAGAGCAGTTGCTAGTCCAGGTCTGTTAGCTCCTTGAACATGCCATCAGTACTAAAGGCATGCTCTACATTTTCACACTGTCACATTTGGTATGTTGATCTTCATTCTCAAGTGCTTGCATGAGGAAGCTGCAACATTTCCAGGGAGAACATTTATATTCAATGAAGAAGGAACAAAATATGATATTTTTATGAGGGAAGTTAGTGATTTCCCTGGTTTTCCCAGTACATTTCTGTTAATGTTATGTTCCTCCCCCTTCTTTTCATGTATATGTATGTGTGATGTGCATGGATGTGTATTCACAGGGTATGGAGGTGTGTGTGTGTGTGTGTGTATGTGTGTGTGTGTAGAAGCCTGAAGTTGATGTCAGGAGTCTTAACTCTTCCACTATTCTTTTAGACAGTGTCTCAATCCCAGAACTTTCAGATGTGTCTAGTCTGTCTAGTCAGCTTGCTTCAGGCTTCCCCCACCTCTGCCTTCTGGAGCTGGAATTACAGGCTATCTGTTAGAACCACCCAGCACTTATGTGGGTTCTGGGGATTAAAATTCTGGGCCTCTTGCTGGCATGGCATGTATTATAGCTGCTGAGCCATCTCCACACCCCTGCATTCTTTTCTTCTCTTTGCATCCTATTGGCTAGGATGATATCCCAACCCTACCAAGCTTTCATAGCACCACTAATCTCTGAAGAGGAAGACCAAAGAAAGTGGGAATGGATAATTGCGGCCAGTGATGAGATCTGCAAGGTTAGTGCCGTTGGGGGATGTGCATATGTACAGGTTGAAATGCCTTAGTTCAGTGCTGTGAGGGTGAGAACATTCAGTAGCTTTCCCTCATCCCTGTTCACGATGGTGGCTGCTGACTACAGGCAGCTTTTAAGCCCTTTGAGTATGGCTATTGTGACTAAAGAGTCAGTTTTTTAAATTACATTTAACTTTAATTTAAATAGTCATATGTGGCTACCAGTTTGGACCATACAAATTAGACAACTCATTTGAATTATTTTGGAACATGAGATTGACATTTGGAGATGAAACTTTTCGTAGTTATGTGTGATTTTTTGTTTTTTTAAATTATAATTTAATTATAATACTCTTCTTTCCCTCCAAACCCTCACATATNTGCTCTTCTACTCTTCTTCAAACCCATGGCCTCTTTTTTCACTAATTGTTATTGCATGCATATATGTGTATATGTTCCTAAATATAATCTGTTCAGTCTGTATAATGTTAGTAGTATATATGTTTTTATGGCTGACCATTTGGCGTTGGACACCCAGTTGGTGTTCTCACCTCTACTACTCCCAGTTTTCCTCAGTTGCCTATAGTTCTTTGTGTAGGGTTGTGGCCTCGTGAAAGTCTGGCATGTTCACTGGCATCCTCTTTGTTCAGTTCATGTTTGGGCAGTCATGTCGATGAGACTTTATGGGTGTAGTTTCTGATATTAGAAGAAGACACNATCTCACAGCAAACTCTGTGATCCTCTGGCTCTTACAATCTTTCTGCCACCTCATCTGCAATGTTCCTTGAGCTTTAGATGTGGGAGTGTTTTGTAGATATATACATTGGGACTGGGCACCACAAGTCTGCATTTTGATTGGTTGTGGTTTTCTGTAGTGGTCTCCATCTGTTGGAAAGAGAAGTTTCCTTGGTGAGGAGTAAGGACTATGTTGATCTGTAAGTATAAGGACAAATATTTATATGTTGTTGTTAAGGGTTATGCTGGTTTAGTAAATTAGTGATTTACTAGCTTGGAATAGTTAGCTAGGTTTCCAGTAACAGGCACACTCTCCTTCTTGTGTTGAGAGGCTCTTAAGTCCAATTAGGGAGTTGTTGGTTACTGCCTAAGTATGAATGCCTCCTCTGCACCTATAGGTTGATTGTGCTATGCTGGCTGTTGTTGTGGTTCATAGGCATATAACTGAATAGAGCTGTTGGTTCTTAGAAAGCATGCACATTTCCAAATAGTCTTTCATTCCATATATGTTTTCATTTTGCATTTATCTGTAATTGCTTTATATTGCTTTGCTCAAGCACAGATCTCTAAATTCTAACCTGGAGACTACTCTTATAGTTAGGAAAATTTAGCACAATTATAAGAAAAAAAATGTACTAACAGTCCATTTCCTTCTGTGGCACCATTTTAACGTCACTGCAGTGAGAATGGAGCAAAATGATCCTTATAGGGACCGCTGGCCTCCTTGAGTTCTACTGTTATATAAACTACCAGCAACACCGCCCCCCCCATCATGAAATGGTCCCAACCTCAGAAACATGTGAGTTTATTTTGGATTTAATTTTATTCTTGGCAAGTTTCACGAGAAAGAAATATTTGAGGAGACTGGGGAACTCTCAGTGTTGAGAGGCCTTTCCAGCTCTGATTTCCTCAGACACTTGGGTGTTGGTTAGCAGCCTGCCAGTGCTCTTTGGACAGAGCTCTGATGAAGTGAACATGGCCAAGCTGGAAGGGTATGGACCTCAGATGTGTTAATAGGAAATATCACAGGAGCTCAGAGGTCTAGCAACTTGGGTGGTGTCACATGGGTTTGGGAGGTATCATGCTGTGCTGAGTTTTGCCAGATATATGACAGCAAGTCATTTTGGCCATCCAAATTAGACTGTTTCAGTGACTTTTAGGTCCAACCATATATCCCTTGATTGCATATATGCATGATAATTCAGAAATAAGTAATAAAATTTTCTGAGGGGGAAATTCTATATTTTTAAAAGAAACTGTTAAACTAATTCTTAAAAAGAAAGAGAAAGTATGTGGAAAATGCTTAACTTTGACCAGGCCACAGACCTACATGGGAAGGGAACATTGTTGTTTAAGTGCCAGGACTGTAGTAGCTGATGTACAGTGGGAATTGGCACCAGGACCCCCAGTAGGTACCAATACTTGTGAGCGAATAGTCCTTTACATAAAATGGTGTGCTATTTGCAATTATTTACTTATTACATAGACATATTCTTCCATGTGCTTAAAATCATCTCTAGATTACTTACAGTTGTAAATATAATCTAAATGATATGTCAGTTGTACTGTTTTTGGAACACAGCAGGAAAATGTCTGTATTCAACTGTCATAGGTCTAACTGTGCAGTATATGAACAATACATCAACTGAACAATGCTCAACTGAGTGCTGAAGAGAGACAAGTGCTAATGATAGGTAAAATGGCAGGAGGTCACAGTAGGGTGTGCCCACATCCCTTCATTAATGTGGATTTAGCATGTGGCATGGCATGTAGAGATTAAAGTTTTACTTCTTTGGAACTTTCTAGATTTGAAAAAAAAAACTTTCATCTGTGGTTCAATGAATCTAAGGATTCAGAACCTATGAATATGTAGGGCTACATAGAATACTATGAAGCATTGTTGGCTTATCAGTTAAAACAACAACAATAAGATTCATAGCAGCACCCTGACTGTAAACAGAGACATGCTCAAAGCATTAATGTTGCAGTGACTTAAGACACCATCTACAGGAGGGTGGGTAAGGTTGAGGGAACAAATGAGAGATAATGAAACAGCAGAGACATGTACCAGTGGGAAGCACTTGTTGCCTCTAATCTTTAAAAAGGTCCAGGAGATCTCTGGCCTTGGAGGAGAGGCCCCTGAATAGAAGTTATGTTCCTGGGTACAGGAGAACAGCCTTGGAAAGAACCTAATAGAAGGGCAGGAGAGTCAGTAGTATTCTTGTAGTAGCTTTTTTCTAGAAACTTCCCATCCATTTCCTGGCTCCTTTTACAAGTCTGTGGGCAAGTCAAGAATGCAGCAGTACCCAAAGATGAAGGATGACTCTTGACTGTCAAGGAAAGTGACCAGCATGGTGCTATCATGTGCACAGTACCATTGTGTGCCAAAGCTGCTAAACTCCTCCACACACTTGGTAATTTTATCTTCTCAAAGGCTCTGAAGACTAATGAGAAGATCGAAGCCCAAGGAAGAAAGATATGCTGACCCATGACAGGTTCCAGTGGACTGGCCCCTCTCCAGACTCCCATATCCAAGGTATAACTACTGTGCTTGTGGGGATGTATTAGTGATTAAAGGTCACCAAGCCTTGTATAAGAATCATGATTGTAACAAAAGGAGGAATGGTCCTCTTTACACGTTACACATAGTATCGCACTGGAGTTGTATAATATTCCTTGAGGAGGCAAAGGTATTAGTTTTGTGGCAAATGACTTACTTCCAAACAATCTCAGGCTTGACATTTGAATTTAGGGTTTTTGATTCTGAATCCATTGGTCAGTAAACTGTACTACATTGCTCATTAGAAAATGTTGGCAGTAGAAACAGTTTTACTAAGTTAAGCCCAAACCTGAAGCAACATTCAAAAATCAAAATTATGTCAACGAGTCTATAATGTTCTGCCTATTGTATATCTCTTACTTTATGTAACATGAGTTTTCATTTTGCCAATTGAAGAGCTTACAAACAATGATGGTCTGTATTTGTCGGGGGCTGGAGAAATGGTTTAGTGGTTAAGAGCACTTGTTGCTCTTACAGAGGACCCAGGTTTGAGTCCTAGCACTATGTGGCCACTCATTGCTAACTACAGTTCCAAGGCATCTGACTCCCTCTTCTGGGCTCTATAGGCATTGGAGTATGTGGTTCACAGACGTGCATGTAGGCAAAACACCCATGCACATGAAATAAAAATAAATCTTTTAAAAATAGTTTAAAAAGGTTCAAGTACCCGGGCAGTGGTGGCACATGCCTTTAATACCAGCACTCAGGAGGCAGAGACAGGCAGATCTCTGAGTTCGAGGCCAGCCTGGTCTACAGAGTGAGTTGCAGGACAGCCAAGACTACACAGAGAAACCCTGTCTCAAACAAACAAACCAACAAAAGAGGTTCAAATAAATAATGCATAAACTAAAAAGAAAATCTTTAAGTAAATGGGTAGTAATTTCCAGAAAAAAATCATATGAAATACCAAATTCTAAAATTAATTCCAAGTAAGTCACATAGTTTCATGGTAAATCTTTTATTTATGGAGACAAGCAGGAGCTCAGCTAGATGGGAGAATGGCTGCTACCCTAGACTCTTGTATTCCAGGAAGCAGTTGCCATGTTGAGCTTAGGAAGTGCTTTCTCATTCCGTTTCATAATAGCCCATTGCTAGAAGTTACAGATGAGATAGTTGAAGCCCCCAACTCTTCTTTTGGCCCCTTAGCAGATGAGGATTCAGCCCAGGGGGGACCTCTAGATTTCTGACTCTAGATTCCACAGCTGACCCACTCTGAGGTTTTGTGATTTTTTTTTATCTTGACTATTAAAACAACATAAAGGAAGAAATGAGAAGTTTCTATGCAGAAGACTTATTAGATTGCATCAGATAAATAATAATATAGCATGAAGGAAATAGTAGAACAAACCAGGGAATGGATTTACATCTGGCATGATGGTCAAAGGGTTAAATTTTATAACGTATTTTAGTTGACACACATGTGACACCATATTGATAAATCTACAAGGGACATAATAAACATTAAAATATGATGACTGAGTATGCTTTCTTCAAAAAGTGAGCTAATCAATAACAAAATACATGTAAATTAAAATATTAACTAAGTGTCATTTTACATGCTTCAAAATGAATTACTTTAAAAAATTCTTCAGGCCAATGCCAGGAAATAATAGGACCCTTGGTGTCTAAGGAATATGTATATGTATATGTATATTCTCTTCGGAAAAGCAATTTGGCAACGATTATAAGGTATTATAGAATTTCCACACATTTAGACCCAGCAATTCCACTCCTGGGAATTTATCCTGGGGCCATTATTAAAAGGACAACAAAATTCATGTGTAAGAAAAAGTTCACTGTGGCAATAGTTACAGTGGTGAGAATCTGGATGCCATTTGAAGGCCCACAGAGAAGTGACACAAACTATGGGATTATGTGCCTGAGGATTCTGTAAAGCAACATAACTGGTATGTGTGGATGGGGCAGTACATGGAGAGGGGAATGGGAGGAAGAGAAAAGGGGAGGGAGGCAGACTGAATGGAATTGGTTGATGTGATAATGCAGGAGACTCATAGACCCAGGACAGCTGATACAGTGGATTCCAGTGAGTCCTGATCTGAGGTCAGAAAAGAGGATTGCTTGCTTGAAGATGTTAGGTCGAAGGAGAAATTATTTCTCACCAAGTTTGCATTTTAGCAAGACTTCCAACATACTAGATGAGTCTTGCTGTGGGATGTCTTTCTGTATGATATAAATATGTGTTGCTCTGTTTGGTTAATAAATAAAGCCGTTTGGCCTATGGCAGGGCAGGATGGAGTCAGGTGGGAAAATCCAAAGGGGATAGTGAAAGGAGAAAGAAGAAAGGAGAAAGAAGAGGAGACGCCATCCCGCCATCCAGGGAGCAGCAAGTAATAGCACACAGGTAAAGCCATGGAACACATGGCAACATATGGATTAATAGAAATGGGCTGAGTTTAGTTATAAGAGCTAGTTAGCAAGAAAATTGAGCCATAGGCTGTAGCTGGATTTTCCTGTGTCCCGCCTGGGCCCACAGCCGCTCAGACTCAAGTAAACATATGGAGGCTTATGTTATTTATAACTGCTTGGCCATTAGCTCAGGCTTATTACTGACTAGCTCTTACACTTAAACTCAGCCCATTTCTATTAATCTGTATGTCACCACGTGTTCCATGGCTTTACCTGAGTCCCATTACATGTTGCTCCTTGGGCAGCTGGCTGGCATCTCTTGCCTCAGCCTTCGTCTTCCCAGAATTCTCCTTGTCTGCTTATCCCACCTATCCTTCGTGCTTGGCTACTGGCCAATCAGCATTTTATTTATCAGCCAATCAGAGCAACATATACGCACAGCATACAAAAAGACATCCCCACCATTTGCCCTTTTCTTTCTATTTAAAAGAAAGGTTTGAACTTCAACATAGTAAAATTACATAAAACAAAACAGTTATCTAGCAAAAATTACAGTTATAATATCTAGCCTATTTATATTTGGCAAATTTAAAAAATATTCTATCCTATATTTGTGAGTCTAAAGTTTTATATCTAATTTATCTTTTATCATAACCAAAAAAAATTACATCTAGTCTTCAACTACATCAAAGATCCCAAAAGGATATAATATTATCTAAAGAAACAAAAGAGCATTGTAAGCAACTTTCAAAAATCTAAAATGACAGAGACAGATGGCTGCCTGGACAGTCACCCAAAGTTCTTCTGCAGTGTTGGGGCATCCATTCTTTAGCCTATAGGCCTAGAGTCTCTGAGTTGCTTCTCTCTGTGTAAAATATCTGGCAATTTCCTCTGCAAAGCAGGAACCTCAAGGACCATCTCATTTACAAAGGTCAATGGTCATCTTCCTATGGATCCTACATGTTCAGTTGATACAACATTTTTTCAAACAGTCCAGGCAAGAACAGTTTCTTGCCCAAATGGCTATTTTTGTCAAAAAAAAGATAAACTCCATATGGAATGTCTTCAACACCCATCTTTTTCTTTAAAATAAATCAATGCTGTCAGGAACAGATGTGTCTCATTGTCCAAAAAGTCTAAGTTTTTAAAACATTTTAAATGCCATATTTTGTAGGTCTTTAAAATGTTTAAAGATTACCTACCTAATTAAATTATATCTATGTATACCTAAAAAAACTTAACCTGACTATAAGTTTGACTATCATAAAAAACTTATTCTTAATCTACATTTCTTAATTATTCATTACAATTTAAATAAGTTAAACAAACATAATACCTTAAACAAGAGTAAAAATATACATAAAGTATAACAAAATTAACTTTAAATTTATATCAATAAACTATAATCTATACCAATGTAAAACATTTTAAACAAATTACTCTTTAAAAGTAAGTTCAACAATCCATCCTTTTATCCTATGTATCTATATCCTATATTTTCATATCAATAGGCCATGGCCATGCAATTCATAATTGACATAAGCCTCTGTGTGTTTACTTGGGTCTGAGCAGCTGCAGGACCCGGCGGGACACAAGAAAACTTCCAGCTACAGAGTCTCACCCATGGTGGGAGAAAAAGTAGCTTTATTCAGTTTACCTCCCTCAATGAGTTGCTCACCCTAGTCTAAAATATGCAAACAGAAATGCATGTTCTCTAAGAGAGATGAAAGATGAATGAAGATGCCAGCTAGATGCATGTGGTACCATTTCATAGCAACACAAGATACAAGTCCAAGCTAAACAGCTGATTCAGTGGGACAGAGTCTGGAATATCGTATGAAAATATTTTGTAGTAGAAACAATCAAGTGACATTCTGAGGGGTGGGGGGAAGCTGAGATTTTTGTTTTTTATATTTTCTTTAGTTAAAAAAAATCAAGACAGTACACAGTCAGATCATAGCAAATAAACCCCTGGTGAAAACATTGACAGTTTTAATCTAAATGGCTTCCTTATTGAGTTTTCCAATTACTGTTTTATTTATTTGGTTTTAATTTTATGCCAAGGGGAATACAAACCTATAACAACACCTCATTAATTTGCACTAATGGGGAGGTGGAGTGCTAATTGGTATGTGAGAGCATGCTATTTAAACACACACAATGCTAATACATCTGTGGTCTTAGAAAATACCCATGTCAATGGGATGGACCCCACTGAACTTTGAAGTTACTTCTAGTTTTCCCAGCTGGGCTCTGACTGCTACCACCTCCTGGTGTTGGACTCTCACCAGTGACTGTTCCTTGGCACTGCCTTCCAACTGGATTGCTTATTGGTCTGCTGCAGAGCAGAGTTTGTTGGTGTTCTGGCAGCCAACCTGTGTGGAGTTGGGGCCAACCTCCAGCTCTCTGTGACTCGTCCTTCTGTGAGGGTGGAAAACTCCATTTGTGAGTTAAGGAGTCCCTAAGGGTCCTAGGTCTGGGACTCTCTCCTGGCTAATTGCTAGTTCTAAAAAAACCACCCAGTCCTGTGCCTCAGTTTCTCTACATAAAATGGTTTATTGGCATCACAGAGTTGAACGGCAGTTGTGCATAGATTGCTGAACACTGCATATACCCCGCATATTTATTGTTATTGCCCTCCATCAGATGCTTATTAGTTATGTTGCTCATCTCTGTCTAGTCATTTCCCCATAATCTGTCCATCTTCCTGCTTATTATCTATTTATCTGTCTATCTATCTATCTATCTATCTATCTATCTATCTATCTATCTATCTATCATCTGTCTACCTACCTATGGAACTACCCATACATCCATATGTTTTTATCATCGATGTATTCATCTATATCCCTATGTATGTGCCTATTGACCTAAGTATCTACTATGTATCTAGCCATATATCTACCTGTCTGTCTGTCTGTCATCTATCATCTCTCTCTCTCTCTCCCCCTCTCTCTTCCTCTCTCCACATATCTATCTCTTTTTATCTCCATTCATCTATCTATCTACTTATTTACCTAGGAAACAGAATTGTGGAGAATTTCTGTTTAAGTAACAAGGTTTTCATAAAATCAGCTATAAAAATCTATGTCATGTGCTTTGTATTCATTCATATTGAACTGTTTATTTTCCAAGCACCTGCTATATTCTAGGCACTATTTCAGGCCTCCTGTTTTGGCCACTGAAAATGAGTTAGTATGTCATTGGAGGACTATAATCACCACTCAATGAAAACAAAGGGCTATTGTAGACATGACAGATTTGGGGGTACATGGTAGTGGTAACCTACAGTTGTTTGCAGTGAGGCCAGATCTTTTAGGGCATCCTTAGTAGAGCAAATGGGATAGTTAAGGGCTTTGAGGAGAAGTCGACGTGCTTAAAGAATGGCCTGGTTTCAGAGGGCTGGGAGGTGCACAAGGAGAAGGGATGATGCCCTCGAGTGAGAACAGGGACTGTGCTCACAACTACCTTGCAATACTGTGATGAACATGCTTTCCTTAAAAAATGATTTTATTTTTAATTACGTGTTTCTCAATGTGTGTCCGTGTGGGGGTGTATGCACATGAGTGCAGGTCCCTGCAGAAGTCTGGGGAATTATATTCACTGGACCTGGAGTATATGCAGTTGTGGGCCTCTGCCTGTGGGTTCTCGGAATTGAGCTCTGGTCCTCTACAGTAGGGATTCTTCACAGCTTCGCCATCCCTGCCATCTACAGGTTTTCTGATAGTGAAAGGAAGTTATTGCAAACATCTGAAAAAGTGAAGTTTAAATGAATGAGTCAGTATGTTCAAGGCTTGGTGATCACTCTTAGGAGTTTCACATTGGGTGTCTCTGAATTCTATGCCATTTTTGGAGGTCTTGTTTGTTAAGACAAGGCGTCCTGGCTCCTCTCAAAAGGTGCCAACCATATACTCACCACGACCTTCTTGAGAGGGGACTTCCTCCCTATCTCCAGATGGAGCTATCTGCTCCCCACCCCCCACCCTCTAATTCTCTAACCCCAGTGAGATTGACAAATCTCATTCACTTCAGAGCCAGGGCCAAAGAATGGATTATTTCTGAGTGTATTTACTTGATGCTGCTCCCTCTCCAGCAAGGCGCTATCATTAATTAGAGAAAAACAAACAAAGCAAATCCTCAACAGCTGAGCTTCCTGTTTTCAAAGACTCATAAACCTCATCTGCATAAAATAAATTAAATTTGGAGCTTACCTAGCACACACATTCACTCTGATGGATCTTTCCTCATGCTGCATTACTGTCTGCATCTCATCCTGCATTACTGTCTGCATCACGTCCTGCAGAGCTGTCCCCCAGCTTCGATGGGTCTGTAGAGCCTTGTGGGTCCTGAAAAAAATGAGTTCCATCCTCACCTGGCAGCTTCATTCAAGAGGCTGATGGGAAGTAAAGGGCACGTGTGGTCAGCCTTTCTCCACAGCTTGGAGTATAGAGTCCAGGGTTGTATAATGCAATGGTTGGTCTTAGCCTTTTCTGCTTTTTTTTTTTCAATGCTAGCGATCGAACGCAGGACACTTTGAATGCCAAATTGCTAAACATGTAGTCTCCTACCAAGTTACAGCCCTAACCCCTCCCATTTATCTATTCCAAAGCTGAATCTGGGTTAGTGTGGTGGTTCACACCTGTAATGTCAGCACTGAGAAGGCTGAGATAGGAGGATTGCCATGAGTTTGAGACTAGCCTGGGATAAATACTTCTAAATAGCCTATGAGATTATATATATATTGTATGTTATATATATGTGTGTGTGTCTGTGTGTATATGTACATATGTATGTATATCTATTATTTATGAAAAGAAAAGAAAAAGAAAAAGAAAAAAGTGAATCTATTCTTGAGATTTGTAGATTCCACTGATGTTATACCCTAATAGAGAGTTCTAAGTAAAAACAAACAAACAAACAAGACAAAAAATATCAGTTTTGTGCATTTTAAAAAAATCTTCCTTCCTTTAAAATATTTTTGTTTTGAATGAGAGATCGAAGCTTCCCCTTTCAGGAGAAAGTTAAAGGGATAATGACAGCAAAAATGTCATTTGTGGCTTTGAGTTCTGTGCTTCCCCTTCTGGCATCAGTTCCCTCATCTGAAAAGCATGACATGCCAGGTTCTGTGAGGACACAGTGGAAGGAATCACATTGGAATGAAGCTTTTGCCACACAGCCTGATGACTTGCGTGTGGGTCTCCAGAACCCTTGTGAAAGCCTGATGCAGTAGTGCAAGTGTCCTGCTGAAGCAGGAGACTCACAGGAGGCTGTGGGCCAGTAGCCTGGCTTATGCAGCAGTGAAGGGACCCTGTCTTAAACAAGCTGGGAAGNCAACAACTGACACCCAAGGTTGTCCTCTGACCTTCTTGTATGTGCTTCACCATGGACACACAATTAGACACACTCACGTATCACACACATATACATTCACAGATGCACAAGATGTCAGTAACAGCAGGAAATATAGTTTTATTAATTTTATGAGAATTTGGCACTTTGAGAGGATTGTCTGTACATTTTTTTAAAAGATTGAAATCTAAGTATTTAATATACTGAGACTTAAATTCATTGCATCTCTACTATTTTGCTTTTGTTTATNTGTGATGGTGTGTGTGTATGTGAAAGTGTGTGATGGGGTGTGTGTGTGTGTGTGTATGTATGTATGTGTGTGTGATGGTGTGTGTGAATGCCTGTGTGATGATGCGTGTATGCATGTGTGTGTGTGTTGTATATGCACACACAAGTGTGGATGCACATGCNTTTGTGTACCATATAGAGGCTGGAGGAGGACATAGGCTGTCCCATTCTATCACTCTCTACCTTATTTATTGAGACAGGGTCCCTCCATGAATCTGGAGATAGATTGGTGGCCATAAACCCAATGATCTTACTGTCCTCAGTACTGCCCCCTCTCCCAGCACTGAACTTAAAGACACATGTGGCCATACATTGTTATTTACGTGGGGTGCTGGGATCCAAACTATGGTCTTCATGCTGTGTGGCAAGTGCTTTAACACATTTAGCCATATCCCAGCTCCTCCATCAATTTTCTGATCTCCCCTCTGATATCCGCAGTCATCTGGATGCTGGCTATCATGGTACAGTATATTAACTTTTCATTGGCCACAATCTCTGTTGCTCCCTCATACCATCATTTCAGGAGGCAAAGACACAAGAACTTATGGTGTCCGGCAATTTGGCTAATGATATGGCGCTAGGTACAAACATAGACTGANAGTGTCTACACGGTCTCAGAGGAAAAACCTTGGGCAAGTGTCTGTTCCTTCCATGTATCCACAAACAACACCATTGCTAGACCTGTTGAAAGACTCTCCTGGCAGGGATCGTATTTGCCACCAACCATTGTTAAAAGCTATCTTTCTAGTTTGTTTTACTGCTGCTTAGGAGCCTGTGATGAGGGTCACAAGGCCAAGCTTTAAAGACTCCACCTTATGAAGGCCTTTCTTACAACCATGTGCCCAGCTGAATGAGATGGCTCACTGAAGAAGCCATCTTCTTCCATAGGAGAATGTTGTCCTCTTCCTGGTGGTCAGTGATTTCCAAGCCAGGTCCAGCAGAGATAATTCAGGTGCCCCACTCATGCTTTGACGGTAAAAGGCCTTTGTATTATTTAGAAAACATAACAGGGTGGTGTTAGAAATGGCTGACCATGTCAGCGATGGAGTTTTAGCACATTGGTAAATGGTCAGTACATTGATAGAGACCTATGTGTGTGCTTACATCTATTATTTTCTGGCTTCATAATATAGTTTCTACTGCCATGTCTGTGCATGCATCTGGGCTATGATATAATGTATGCCTCATCAGAGCTTAACCCTGCACAGTAAGGCTCTGGGTTCAAGCCTGGCCCTGTCTCTACACAGAGCATTTTCTTGGTAACACCCCACTGAGGCTTGAGTCAGGACTCAGGGGGTGGGAGAGCTACAAGGAAGGTCCAAAAGTGCCTGTGAGGCCCGGACTTTGCTCACAGTCATGTGTTTTTTTCATGCTATAGCCACGTGGCACTTGCTTATAATTCCAGACTGGGTAGTTGGAGGTAGGAAGATCATAAGTTCAAAGACAGCCTGAACTGTATAATAATTTCTAGGACTACCAGGACTACATAGTCAGATTCTTCTCAAAAAAGAAGTGAACAACAACAAAACCTGAAACAAAAAACTGAACCCTCTGTGCTCTACTATAGTTAATTGAATAAGCATTTAAAACTTTTTTTTTTTTACAGAATTTTACTATACACCACTGAAAGACAAATGACACAATAGGGAAAATATACTGCAAAACATTTGACAAGCTAACAGTCTATTTTATTAATATACGGTTTTATAGCCACTGTGGAAAAAAACAAGCAAGGCCCAAATAAATAGTCACAGAAAGTGTAAGCTTGCAGTAAACATGCTGAAGGTGTTTTGCTTCATTTGACTTAAGAACTATGTTTTAGTTAGCTTTAAACCTCAACTTGCCACAACCTAGAATCACATGAGAAGAGAGTTTCAGTTGAAGAATTGCCTCGATCAAATTGACCTGTGGGCATGTTTGTATGGAAATGTCTTGATTATTACTTGATGGATCCCTCCCATCCCACTGTGGGTGGCACTACTCCCTAGGCAAGTGATCCTGAGCATTCAATACAGCCTGCCCATCACCCAGCAAGTGGCATCCTCTGTGATTTTTGCCTCACTTCTTCAGTGTGAAGCAAGCTCCTTGATCAAGCTTCCTTGACAGGAAATACTATGTGGAATAGCAAGCAGGTAGCCTGGGTGACTTTGTTTCTCTGCTTTTGACTGTGGATGTTATATGACTATATACTTGAGTTCCTGCCTTGACTTCCTTAAAATGATGGGCAGTAACCTGGAATTGAAAGCAAAATATACTTTTTGCCTCCTTGAGTCACTTTTGGTTAGGGTGTTTGTCATAGTAGCAGGAATTAAACAAGAACAAACTGTAAAATAGAACAATAGTGAAACTCTTGACCTCTTACCTTGCCCATTCAACCTTGTATGTCTACCCTCATAGTCCTGGGATTTCAGGTGGCCCCCACACTTGCCTAGCTTTTATATGAGTGCTTCCAATCACTGGTCCTCATACTTGTGAGGCAAGTGCTTTATCCACTAAGCCATTTCCCCAGCCTTGTCTCCTTTTTTACAATGACCATGTAGATATTTAAGTGATAAGGAGAGTTTCAAATTGTCAATATAATTATGGTATTTGAAAGTTAATTTACTGACATGATTTTTCTTTTCATCAGCAGTCTTTGGCTAGTTAGCCTAAAGAAAACAACAAATTGCGTGATAATATATTAAATTTTTAATCGACTAAGTTCATGTATGTCTGAAGCTAGTTAGCCATATTATTTGTTGTGTGGAGGATAGAGACTGGCTTGATGATGTAGTGTTTACCCTGGAGAGAGACAGGAGTGTGTGGTGGGTGGAAGTTTGGAGAAGGAGCTGCCAGTAGAATAGACTATGTGGTCAGCATGTTACTGAGAAGCTGACTGGGGGAGGAATTGTGAGCAGAATGTTATTCTTGCAAAGGGCCTGGAGGCTGACTCAACACTTCCTTTGCCTTTCTGGGCTCCATGTTTTGCCTCTGTATTTGGCTCAGATACTCTGAATTTAATTTCCCTAATTGAAAAAAGCCAGTGCTTAAATCGGGTGGATGGTGCAGACAGACATATTCCTTGAGAGAAATGTCACTCAGAATAACCAGAGATCCTGTTGAGGTTAAATGAGTTTATGGGTGTGTGGTTAACCAGGCAAAGAAGGAAGGTTTAGGGGTACCCCAGTATGTTGGGTTCATGATCTCCTCAGACTCTTCACATAATTCTCAGACACTTTGGAAGTTTGCCTTTGATCTGTGAAGTATAAAGGCTCAGTGGCGGTTAATTTAGTTGCCCACTGTTTTCAGGTTAGTAGGTCATGGAACCTAGATCAGAATAACTTACTCCCTAACTCAGGTTTTTTCTCTCTTCCTTTGGTCTCCTTTGTTCCTTTTGTGGTATTTAATGAACCACTGAGTAACTGTATTCCTGTCTCTTGGCATCATTACTCTTTATTGTTGGCTAAAAGGGATCATATTTGAGCAGTGAGTTTCAAAAAAGAGTTCAGGAGCTCCCGGTCCAGGGATGGGGTTAGGTGAATGTGGATTTTGTGGTGAGGAAGGGTGACACACAGAAGAGGGATGTGGATAGAAATCTTGCCTTCTGATTTTCTTTTCCACTTACCTTGCGTGTTGTGTGGTAATGATGAACTCTTAGTGTCCTCACTTTTTAGATGGAGTAATAGTATCTCTCAAAGGGTTATGTTATGTGGTGAGTGAATGGTGAAACTGTGAAGTGCTTGGTATAGTTTCTGCTTGGTTACCTCTTTCCCACCCTGTGGTGCAGACATTCAGAAGGCAGTAGTGACTCCTAGGTCCAGTTCTTACAGCAAAACCTTTTAGGACACCGCGGGTGGGAAGGGAGCTTCAGTACGTCTTTGTGGCAATTTTATAGAGCTATTGCTGTGTGGAAATCACAATGTAAAACAGAACATTGGAGAAAGCCTCTGTCCAAACCTAGACCCACTTTTCATCCCCAAGTAGAGCACAGAAAGCCACCTTGGGCTCTGTTCTCTTTTTTAGTGAAATTCTTATAGATTTTACTCTTTCTACTGCATAAGAATCTGGGATGCTTTTATTTTGATGGAAGGTGAGAAAGAAAGAAATCTTACAGTATATGAATGCTTTAACCTCTATGATGGATTACTGCTTCATCTTCAGGTGAACTTCAAAAAGTTGTATTTTGAAAGGGAATTATAAATTTCCCTTGAAGGAACTTTTAGACATTTAACCTAAGGGCAGGGAGGCAATTCTATCTTAAATACAACTCAGGAGCACAGTATTGTAGCATAAAAAGAAACCAAATAGGTAGCAGTCTCAACTGGACATTTCTTCATTTTCTGCCCTCTGCCCCTGAAAGCCCAAATTCCAAAGAAAAGAGACAGTAATGAAGAGTCAGCTTAAAAAACAAACTGGGTGGGTCTGGATTTGTTACATATTAAACCAGTCTAATGCATTCTTTATTTGTGAAATCGTAAAATTAAAATTGATTCCAGAAGAGTGAGTTTGAAACCCATTAACATTCTTATTCATTAGAGAACTCTACAGGATTGTGTCCAACTTCAAATTCTTATTAATCAAAATTCACTAAAAGGACGGAGATGCAGTTAGGTGGTAGAACACTTGCCCATCATGCACAAAGCCTGGCACTGGGAGAAAATTTGCTGATAGTATTCAACATTTTTCTACAAGCTGCATTGGCAGATATATATACCTGCATTATGATGCTTTTCACTTGAAAAGTTGCTGTTTTGATAACTTCCTTCATGCAGAACACCATGAAGGTGGGTCCAGAAACAGATGAGATTATCTGTCACCCAAAAGGTTCCACAAAGCTCAGGAATCATAGTTTAGTGCAGGAGCTATGGAGAGTTGCCCACTGATTATGAAAATTCTCTGGTTCTGGGATAGAGACTCATGGATTTCCCAGTAGCTTTTGAGAACACTTTATGTTCACACGAGTAATAGACATGATCAACCAACTGCCAGATATTACTTACATACACTGTTTAAGAAAATCACTAATCCATAAATAGCTATTTCTCATATATCACAGACAACTGAAGATTTAGCATTCGGAAAGATCACCTGTGTAGTTAGACCAATGTCTCTGGCACAGTGTCTGTCTGTAGATGGGCACTGGTAGAAGAAGATTGCCAGTGGATGACACAGAGCCCTCATTTCTTAGCAGCTTGCTGGAAACATTACTGTCATTTTTAGCAACTCTTTGCTGCTCAGCTTTCTGATTTATGGGTAACTTCTTTCTCTCAGTCTCCCATATTTAGTCACACATTTCTTTGTACACTGTCTTTTATGTGATCATTTCATTCTGCTTCAATCTCCTCACATTCTTAGAGGAGTATAATACACTGCCATGATAAATAATTTTTTTCCCTGTAAGGCCATTTTATTTGAAAAGGGATTTTAGAAAATACTGGTTAATGTGATTTTTCAGCAATGGCTGTCTACAGCCACAGAAAGCTTGATTAAATTTTAATTAAAGTAGACTTAATTAAATCCTATTGGATGAAGCAAATGGAAAAAGTGATTAACCCTCCTTAACTGTTTCCACCAATCCTCTGCTCAACCTTTAGGTGTCTCCCCTGGAGGGGACTGCTGTTGGTAGCAGATACTGACATTCGTCTGTAGGGATGGATCTGTTCCCTGGTTCCAAAGTTCACTGGTGGTCTCTACGTCATATTTGAAACATGGGATTCAGTCATTTTCCCAACAAAACATTGGTTCTTAAAGAAAAAAAATTAAAAAGCTACATTATTTGAACTTCATATTTACTCGTGTAGCAAACGATATTGAACAAAGTGTCCTGAAGTCTCCTCCCTCTTCCCTGCTGAGTTCTCTAATCTAGGATGACTCTCTCATATACATTTTCATAGTCTCACCATTTTTCTAAGTTCAAATATTTCCTTTCTAATACCAAACATTTTTGGAGGACATTTGAAATAGAAAAAAGGGCAAGAAGTGAAACTTTAGGGAGCATGCCAATATAAAATATAGTCACCATTTTGGGGAGAGATATCTTGGGATTTTGATTAATAGTTATGTAGGGTGGCTTTCACATTGTTCCTTCCTTTTCTCCTGTAGTGATCTTTTCTGGTAGCTTTTTACCAGTCTAATTGTGGATATCTTTATGAATGTTGTAGATGTTCATTATTTCTACTGCTAAGTACTTGGCAAATAGAAAGTCAATATAATTGAGCAGATATGTAGAACTACTCCCAGTCAGTATTAAAGATACATTTCTTGACCCTTCTGGCTCCTACAGTCATGGCCCACAGAATCAGCAAAGCAGGGCTCATAGGGGCTCAAAGAGACTGAAGGGGCAGTTATGGAGCCTGCATGGCCTGCACTAGGTCCTCTGAATATTCATTGTGGTTATTTAGCTTGGGTTTTTTGTGGGACTCCTAACAGTGGGAGTGGGGAGCATCTCTGACTCTTTTGCCTGTTCTTGGGACCCTTTTCTTCCTACTGATTGCCTCCTCCAGCCTTAATATAAAGGTTTATGCCTAGTCTTACTGCATCTTATTAGCTGTGTTCAGTTGATATCCCTGGGGGCCTAGCCTTTTCTGAAGGGAAATAGAGGAGCAATAGATCTGGGGAGGGAGGGAAAGTGTATGTGGGGGAACTGGGAAGAGTGGAGGCTACAGTTGGGATGTATTGTATGAGAGAAGAATATGAATTTAAAAAATGATACATTTCTCTAGGAGGGAAAAGGGAGGTGTAAGTGTTACAGCTCAGGTGGAAAGGTATTCTGGCAGTCAGGAGCCAAGGAATACCACAAAGTCACGCCACACAACAAACCTCACACAAGAGTGTTGTATGAATCTTAAATGGTCTTATAATAAAAATCCTGGAGCTAGATATTGGGGTAATTGCTGAAAGATCAGAGAGACAAAGGAATAAGCCACTATCATGTCTCACCTCGCCAACTCCACGAATCCCCTGTTGAATGCCTGAGTCCTCAGCTGAAAGGCCTCAGCTGAAAAGCCTTTAGTTCCTGTCTCCTTACGCCTTATATACATTTTTCCGCCCAGCCATATCACTTCCTTCTTAGTGCTGGGATTAAAGACATGTGTGCTTCCCAAGCAAAGGCATGAGATCTCAAGTGCTGAGATTAAAGGTGTGGGCCACCACTGTCTGGCTCTATTTCTCTCCTAGTCTGAATCAATCTCATGTAGTCAAGGGTGGCTTTGAACTCACAGAGATCCATAATGGATATCTACCTCCCGAGTGCTAGGATTAAAGATGCGTGCCACCACTGCCTGGCATCTGTGTTTAATCTAGTGGCTTGTTCTGTTCTCTAATCTTCAGGCAAAGTTTATTAGGGTACACAATATATCACTACACAAGAGATTTATTGGGAGAGAAAAATCCAGGAAGGTGGCTGCCTCTGCTTGTGTGAGAAGCAGCAAGAGAACTGAGCACAACACAGGGTTTATATAGGGTTTCTTGGCTGGGGTGGGGGGCAGAACTTTCCAGAGTGGCCTAGGATTGGAGGGATTATGTGGCCTGATCTTGGGGCAACCTCAGAGATTGGTAGGATTTTTCCTGTAGGGTGGGATCTGGCCACTCTTCCACCTGGAGGGTCTGGGAATGGCAGTTAGGGCCCTTAGGGAAGTCTGGGTGGTGGTGCCTGACCAGTGGAGCTCTTCAGGTGGGGGTCTGGCTGCCCCTGTGCCTCAAGGAGTAAGGCCAGGCCTCAGGGGGTCCTTGCTGCCAGCCAAAGTAGTCTAGGAGCCTGGCAGCCAGAAGTCTCCAGGGGCTGGGTTACAAGGCATATGTGAGCATGGCAGGGCCCTCCTGCTGCCCAAGTTGGTATGAATAGCCAATGTGAGGAGCCTTCTACTTTCATTGAAAGGCAGCTCAAAAGCAATGAAAGATGATGTCTGAAAACCTCAGGTTATTGACTGTAGAAAGTGTTTTTAACAGGCCAGTCTTGGTTGCAGTGGTTAATAGGCTCTAAAATATAAGATAAAATATAAAATATAACATTTCAAGTGCTTTGGATGTTGATTTTTCAAGAACCATCCAAAGCCAGATTCCAAGACAGGCAGTGACTCTCTCCCATATGGTGACTGGATGACCCAGGCCTCCTTCTCACGGCAGTTCTTCCACCCCTGTGGTCTCATGTGTGAACCTAGGTACAAGCCGAAAGACATCATGAAGAGGACATACTGCTATTTCTTTAACATTTTAAAGTCTCTGCTCCCAATAGACATGCCACTCTTTGCTATTGTTCTTTTGACACAGGGTCCCAGACTGGCCTCAAACTGTATAACTGAAGCTAGCCCTGAACTCCAATTCTCTTGCCTTTACCTCCCAAGTTCTGGGACTCTAAGTATGTACCACCATGCCTGGGGCATGTTTTTATGTTTCCGTTCCATTGTCTAAAACTCAGTCATTGGTTCATACTTAATTTCAGATGGTTGGGAAATATAATTCAGCTTAGTGCCCAGGAAGGAGGGATTTTGGGAACCAGCCAACATCCATGCCATAGACACTGTCTAGGGTAGGGTATACACTGGCTGGCCTTACCATGCATTTCATTTGGCCAGCACAGTGCTTGTAGAATTTTTTGTTTTAATGTCAGCAAACACCTAAAGACTAGGAGATTGCATATCATATGTCATACGTCATATGTCAGATGTGGTCTTCGAATCTTGAGAGAGTGACAGCATTAACTCCATATTCTTGCTTGCCACTATTGTCTATAATTGAGTAGAACCTCTGACTTAGAGGGGCATGTGTTCTTTCATCATGCCTAGAAACTATTATTATAGCTTCATCTTCACCTCTCAATTCTAGCCATGAAAGCCATATATCAATTTTCATTTACCAAATAATCTTACTTACACCAGATTGTCTCCTCTCATCTTTATTATGATCTGATCTCACCTAAGGATTGAAAACCAGAGTGTGGTTCACAGCCCATTGCTACCTCTCTCTTCTTCTCTTGTCCCCTCTTAAGACATTATAGGAACCACAAGGCACATTTACTTTGACAGAGATGGTTAAGAAAGAATAACATCCTTATTGGTTAGGATATTTTAGTTAGTTCATAAAATTGTAAATGCTATTAGAAGGAAGGAAGACAAGAAGGTGAGGCAGGAGAGGAGGAAGAAAATGCTTGCTATTCTTATGACATGCAATTCCTAAGTCGCTGATTAAAATCCTGGCTGCCTTCTGTATGCATATGTTTTATAAGCTCTATTATATTGCAATTGCAAATGGAATCTTTGTCCTTTAGAACCAGAGGGCAGGGATTTATGTGTTTTTTTTTTGTAGCAGTTGTTACTTGGGTTTTCTATACATGTAGGGTAAACCTTGTGAAGGTTTCCAGATGGGACGTGGTAAAAGAGGCATGGTATGGAGGTGAACTGAGAAAAATTCTTCCCTTCTGGTTGAGAAGTCTATTCCTTGTAGCCAAGGAAGCTGCTGTATTAATCATGCTTTGAGTAACCCCCATCTCCCTGCCTCTGTGTGTGTCTGGGCACTTGTTCTTGAACAGTACAAAGGAGTGTTAGAGAATGCAAGAGTCTCTGGGGGCTTCTTTGAATAGACCCAGACACTGAACTTATAGGTAGGAAAATTGAATGAAACTATCTCTCTTCCACTGTAGGGTTTGGACAGAATGATTAGATATTTTTGGAGGAAGAGAAAAGGATGGAGAGGGAGATAAAGAGGAAGAGAAGGTGGGGGAGGGGGAGGAGAGGGAGAGAGAGAACCCCCATGCCTAGAAGTAGAAATTGCAGTGTCTGCCTAGAGTGGTAGGCAGCACATCTAGCTGAGGGGAGTCTCAGTGACTTTAATCCCTCAGCTTATGTGTGGGGACATAGATGACAGTTATCACAATTTGCTGTTTATTAAACACATTGTCATAGCTCCATGAGAGCAGGTGGCTAGGAAGCACACTGGTCACAGACACTGTTTCTTAAGAGGTATCCAAGGCTATAAAGATGAGTGTGGTGCTTTTTAATCCTTGCTTGGAAGGATCTAAAGATGTAGGTGCTGAGGTTGTAGCTAAGCCTACTGTGTGAGAGTCCCTGCTAGGCAGGCAGTGGCATCTGGACTTTCAGCAAAGGTGTCTTACACATGCAGCTTGCAGCTCACCTAACAATAGCATCTGAGAACCTCTGGGCTGAGACATTTGCCCACAGATGAATAGGTAATAAATAGCTTAATAAGGAAAGCAAACCTCATCAGTAGAAGAGGCTTCAGTGTCATGCTTAAAGAGACCCAAACCATTGATCCATCAAGCCACC
>LZPO01009085.1:0-11435 GCA_001675575.1 Neotoma lepida
AGAGAGAGAGAAAACACCTTACTTCTTTTATGTATAAAGCACAGAAATGCATAAAGTACATAAATATATGGTCTATCTCTGATAATACATCAAGAGAGGAGGCCACCAGGTAGAAGAAGTCTAGGAAGTGTTCCAGGGGTTTAATAACAAAAAACACTGAGGAAAACCGTTCTATTCCTTTCCCTTAGCATGGGAGCAGTGCTAGTCTCTTGCTTTCCTTTCCATAGTCAATCTGGAAATATTTTATAATATTGAATTGAAGATTACGGGCACTCTGGGCTAGTGCGAGTCTTGGTTTAAGTCTCCCTTTAGGTGCCTCTTCAGGCACCTCCCTGCTGTGGTTTCTGGCCTGCATCCTATTTCTCAGTGGCTCTGTCTGTCCAGTTCACTTCTGGATACACCCATGCTGCACCTTCACAGTGCCTGCTCTGATTCAGTTTTCTGCCCTGGAGATGCTACTTTTCTAGGTGCTCCAAGGGCTTTCAGTTCTCTCTGGGGTGACCTTGCCCATACTCCAAAAAGAACATCTTATTGGAACATTCTAGACTGACACAATTGTGATGTCTGTGGTATCTGATCTGGGATTTGCCTAAGAATGTAATATCAGCAATTGCATCTAGGATGAGATTAGTCAAACCCAAATCAATTCACTTTTGATTTCCCCTCNATCTGATAGGAGATATTGGCGGGACCTCCCAGATAGCTCAGATATCATGGTGCCCAAAATCTCATAAAAACATTTAAAACAGTCAATAAAATCTTTGCCAAGATACAATGGTTAGGAAATATTGAAAAAATATATTATGACTTTATCTTGTGTTAGACTCCTTCACTAGAGTGTCCTAGCAGGATTGACTGCCAGTTGTTAGAGCAGATAATGCATGGTTTTACAGTCTTTCAAATTATACATTAACAAGACTTGAAAAATTTTCTATCATGTCTCAGCTCCTTAAATTATGGGTCCTAATCCATGTGGGACCGTGGGGGGGGTGTCAGAAAATTTGGCAATAGTAGGAGTTTTGCAATGCACAGCTACTAAAATTAATTCGAAGCCGAAGGAGTAAGGAACCTGAGTTCTGGCAGTAGCTCTCTGGGCTGTGTTGCAGTATGTAACTTTACTACAGCCTTGGTTCTGAACACACAAACCATATAATTTACAAGGTACAAACGGTCACATCATGCAACAATTTACATACTGCTTCAAACACCTTGGCTCAGATTCAAGATTATTACATGCTATAAATTAGTGTCTTTGCTCTATATACAAAGTTTTTAATAATGAAAAACAAGAGACTTTTCATATTTTCCAATTATTTTTCTTCCACATGTAGGCATCAAATTAGTACATTTTTAGGTTTCATTACAATAAAAATTTTAATTTAAAAGTTTGCTCTTTGAATTGCTCACTTGAATTTCATTTAAAAAAATCATTAAATTAATGTTGGCCTAGGGCTTAGGTAAGAATGTCTAGTGATTTCTGAGGCCCTACACACACTTGAGCCATTTTGTACTCTGTTTTTATACACAGTGGCATTTTCAGCACTGACAGTTATAAATCCCAATACTAATCCTCTNNAAAAGATGCGGAGGTGCTTTGCATTCTACAGTAACAAAAGTAAACAAACACATCCATAGAAACTCTGAAAATTTGCCTTCATCTTTAATAAATGGCAAAATTACAGGTATACTAGGTAATTGCTGAAAAGCGAAGCTTCCTTTACTTAGTTTTGCTTTCTGGCTGAAGCTTTCCCACCGATGACACAGAGGTGTAATTTAGGATATAAAGCCTACAAAGATGCTTTTAAATGGCCACCTTTTGGACAGTTAAATGTTTTTCATTCATCAAACATAATGCATATTTCTAAGCCATGCTGAACACAATAAATTATGTTAATTTTATCATTTATTTTCAATAAATTTTTCTTATGACTTATAACTGACAAATGCTTATGTGCTTGATAAAATTTTATAAAATGCTTTATAAAATTTCTTCAGCAGAAAATGCCTAAGAAGCCTGTGTTTAGTTAACCAATTGGCTTTGGTATGCCTTGTGCCTTCCTAATCTCCATGCAGACAGTTGTAGGTCTCAGGACAAACGAGCATTGTGGACCTCCGTCTTTGGCATCTCAGCCACTCTGGCTGAAGGCTTTGTTACACGCTCTTCATAAGGGGTTGCTGCATTTGTATCCTTCCTCCTGCACTCTCCCTCACCCTATTTCTCACTTCAAAAAGTAAAGGACTACAACATCTTTTTCTATATAAAATGTTAAATATTTGTCTAATAATGTATATGTGAACACACATGTCTTTCAGAAAGCAGACATTTAGATGGTCATTCCACAGTGGGTACATGTAATGGGATGCTATTATTTTTCTGGTAGCTGGAAGTGGTGAATCATCCTATTTGGTAATCACAGTTTGCTGGTTGTCAAGGGGGAAAAAGCATTTTAAATACTGCATGATATTGCTCAGCCCTCTGCCCCTCCTTGTCAGTGCCTCGGCTGTGTCTCTTNAGAGAGCCAATATGTTAGGGCATGTCCATTGGAAATTGAAGTTGTATATTCTATTACAATGCAAAATAGATATCAGCCTCATGCTGTGGGTAGCATTGAAATAAGCTTGTTACTTTTATAAAGATCTCTCTGNTAAGAGCTGGTTGGCCAACATATGGACACTGATGAGGCTGTGCATCTTTCATTTCATTTATAGCTACAGCATCCACCNTTGAGGTTTAACTAGCTTTTCAATGGTATGTTGTTGCACCTGTTCAGTGCTACTCATTCCAGAGTCTATTTCTTTTTTATCCTGTAGAATCATCCAGAGAGGCCAATTAAGAAAAAAATTTAAAAAAAGCAATTCCCAGGAATAGAAATGTGCTGTGTCCCTGACATTCCAAGATGGAACATGAGGGAAAAATGAATGCATCTTTGAATTTGCTACTATGATTGAAAATCCAATGCTTTATAGCTTTATAGCCACTAAAATTGATACATACATCAGGATGCTTTTAATGAGCTTNGTAAATGTGTATCAATACCTAATANAAATTGTTTAGATATTTGTGAGGTTTCTACTGGGAGGACTAATATTGGCTACAGACCACTCTTCTTTCTTCACCAAGGTGACTAGGTTTTCACATCTCATAACTTCCATGTTGGTTGGAGATGCTCTCATCTCTGCTTCTTTCCCCCCTGACTTAGAAACGGAGAGGCTGTAACACATAGGCACAGAATGGTTCTGACAGCCTAATAATTTCCTGTGTCTGAAAGATGATCAAGTCAGTACTAAGTTCTCTAAGTACTTTCTTGGAAGAAACTAGAGACGTTTATTTTTCCATCTTTGTTTTAATCTAAAAACAGATTATTAAATTTCTCAAATGATTTATTTTCTGATATATTTTTAGAATAATGTTCAAAGACAGCTAGATCGAAGCCAAGAATCCAGCTGTAAGTTCTCTGGACCTTAAGAAGACAAGAGGTTGGAATGACATACATAAATTAAAGCAAGTGAACTAGCTGTACCCATCTAAGTTACAGTTACACCTATTTGTGATTTAGTTTTTTTCAANGTTTACTGTTTCCTATTTGCTGTTGTATTGAAATACATAAAAATGAAGCCTCCATATTTATGACCTTGTTCAACTATTATGGCAATATTTGGCACCCTGGAATTAAGTCTGACTAATTACAGAAGAGTTCATGTTTCTGCTCTTATTAGAAAAATTTTACAGGCCCTAATTGCTAGATGCAACTGTACAAATTTAATTTGGATAAAATTATGGTATATTATGGATATAATACTCAATTATGAGTAAGGAGCTTGGCTACATTAAAAGGAGGCCTGACCAAATAGGTCCATTCAACTATGTGATTCAATGTTACTCCATTCAGCCAGCCTCACAATTTCAGCTCCACACAGAATTGCTATTATGCTGCTTCCATCATCCAACCGTGATGTGGGATTTCAATATATTAATAAGCTCTATGTTCANAATTTTAGTCATAAAATGTAGGGAAAGATGCGATGCTGTGTAAGCTTCCCACACTCTTTGAAGTTTTGAATTGCTCCGTTCTTTTCTTGTCCTATTCTCTGTTTCCTTTAGAGAAAGCCAGACTCCCCCTACTCCCCATTTCTTAGTCTGCCCCTTGGTGTATTTTTGAACATCTTTTTCCCTTTTCCTGTGGCTGAACCTTTTTCTCTGCTANGAACTACTTGTCATTTAAATTCACTGTGTACTGAAGAATGGCAGCTCTGGGTTTGAAGTAAGTGAACCCACTAAAGTAACCCTCAGGAAACCATTCCACATCAAATGCTATTGATGTCCCTCTCATCGCTCCTTATCTGAAAATGAATAGCTGAGAAAGAAATCTTTTGGACACACATTCCCTGGATAGGGAAGTGGACCATACGTCCCGTAGGCAGAAGCAGGAATTTTGATAAACATTCAATTTGTTAAGCCATCATATGTCTGTCTCCTGTTGACCTGTTTGTTGGATTAAAGATGTCAATGGGCAGGTGAGTTTCATCAGGAAAGAAAGTCCTGCTTGTAGCTTGTAGTGAGTGCTGACTTCTCTGGAAACTCAGTTCATGGTGGAGACTTCAAGGCTTAAGGGAGAAGTGGGGCAGGGATCGAGTTCTCAGGTGCTCAAGAAAGTACTTTTCTGTCTCAGTCTAGTGCAGTTTAGAAAATACCTGTGAGGCAGAGATTGACTAAGATGGGCATGGGGCATGGCCACTCTGACATACTCTGAGAAACAGGGACAAAGCATGGATACTTCACAGCACGATTACAGAAACACTGGTAGGTTAGCAATTAGTGGTAAGATTAGTGAGTTTTGTTCTTATTTCTTTTATTATTCTGTAAGGTTCTCATTTTCTAGTGGATATTTATAATTTGTAGAATAATTTATGAGCAGAAGTAAATGAGACATAGAAATAGCCTTTTGGGAGACATGAAAGTGGAAAACTGAATAACTATAGTTTGAAAAGGTCATAAACACCAATTAAAATAGCACAAAATGTTTTGCAAAGTACAAGAAATGCACACTAGAGTCCTAGAATGACAAAGCTGAATATCTATATCTGTATTGGGTCTGCTGGACAAGTCAATGCCAAGACTGGAATGACTTCCAATTCCTTCAAGCAGCTGGAGATGACTGAGCATATCACCATCCCTTGTTCTTTTGAGACATGTATCACTATGTCACCTAGGTGGCCTTAAACTATAAAGCCCCCCACACCACCCTCTAAACAGCTGGCATCATAGACAAGCACCACCATGCCCAGTCCAGATCCCTTTATAGTCTGAAGGAACTTCACCCTTTAAAAGGGAATGAGTCCCCATGAAAGAACTAAAAGATAATGGTTTTCCTGGCCCTGCAAACAATGACAGATGCTCTAGAAGGAGTTCNGGCTTTCTTGCTAATCTCTGCATCTCTGTTCTCACTCTGAAGCATAGAGAGGAAGGAGAGAAGGAAGGAAGGAAGGATGGAAGGAAGGATTGACCATAGAGTTGAAGAGGAAGTTAGTTTTTACCAGTTTGTGTTTTCTAGTGGGAGAATCAAGGATACCATCCTCAGAACTGAGGTGTCAATGGTAAACATGTACTGTGAGGAGGAGGAAGANCTCTCTAGGCAGCTGGTCTAGCNGCTGCTCGGTGTTCACATAGAGCCTTTCCAGCCATCCCTGCTGAGGAGAGAGCTGAATCCTGACAGCTCCCCACAGATAATCTGCTTGTTTTGTTACAGGAAGTTCATTTCCCAAGGATGAATCATGAACACTTTTTTAAAAACTTTTTGTTGTTTGAAAATAAGGCTGTCTTATCAGAAAATGTGTTAATTAAGTTATCATGCAGGTTCTACACATTTGATAAGAACAAATTACTTTTTTGGAAGCTGGCTTTCATGGGGTGGGGTAGTGGCTGGTAGAATCTTACCAAGAAAAGCAGCAAAGCTGATCTATGGCTTAAGGAAGAGGAAGGACTGCTCAGCCTCATCTTCAAAGCAGGNGGCCTCTGTCTGNAATAGACAATGGCTGCTGCTTCTTTCCTGTTGTGTCCCTTGACCAGCTCAATGTCATCTGTCTGTCTCTGCAATGGCACCCCTCCAGATGGCCCTCCTACTAAATCTGTCCCACAGGTCCAACACTAGTCTTCCTAGCCAAAGACCAGGAAGGAAAAATTCAATTTGTATGCTAGCATGCTGGCGTGTGGCACTTTGGGAGTGAAAGCAGTATCTGCAGGTTCTAATCTCACAATCTATGTCACACTCNTGTCTAATGCTTGGAGGTCTTGTGTTGTGTTCAATGACCATGGGATAACAGAGTTAGAGNGGGTATGAAAACAGAATCTCTGCCCTTATGTAGTTTGAGNCTCATCTTTGTAACACAGCAACTCTTTTTAGTAACTAATGAGCATGGTAAAGAGAGGTGAGGAGGGCTGTGGGTGGGGGAATTGGATCTGAGTTATCTCCTAAATTGGTGGAGCTCAGTAACTCACTCTACATTGAGTTCCTCTCCAGATGTGCAGTGCAGAGCTGCCCTGTTGGGTGTTTGACAGCTATTACTGTGAAGGGCTCTGCAATGGTGTGAATCTAAAGGGGCCAGCTGGTCAGTATAATGCTACTGGGGAGAAATGGAGGGTTTTGAAACACAGGTGAGATTTGGGAGAACAATCCAGTCTGAAAACAATGTGAGAGACATAGCCCTGAAACAACNTATGTTTAACTTGTGGTGCTCAATGTTTTTCTGCTCATTGTCCATGCAGCCTATGCTGTCCACACCCAGTCAGGAACTTTGAAGATATACTTCTGGGTACATAGCTGTTACAAAAAAGATGTACTCAATGGAAACAGCCTGGCTGATGTCTTCACCTTGACATTCCTCAGGAGCCCGTCTGCTTCCTTGCCTTACTCCTGTTCTTTCATTCCTATCCTTAAAGATCCTTTAGATCAGATTTANGTGCATCTTCAACTTTCTTAGATCCCAAATGAGACTTTTAACAGTGTTTGGAGGTCACACGGCATCCAAAGATCCAGGATACTGCCTTGGTTTTATAACAAAAGGCTGGTACCTTCCCCCAGCCCTTCACTTCTGCTTTGCTGTTCTTGGCTTGCCTATTTTCTCTTGTACCTTTGTAAGATTTCTTTCCAGATGGTTTTTCCAGTGATTTGACAACAGCTTTCTTATCTTCTAAGCACCCAGAAAGCACTTTGTCTGCTTTAGGACAAAAGAAAGAAAAAGAAAAAAGTGTCTGTTTTCCTGTCTCATTAAGCAGCATCTGACTCTGTGAAAAAAATACCAGAAAGGTACAGAGAGGAATCTGAAAGTCTCCTGGAAATTAAGGGCCATTAGTGTTTTTCATGACATCAAAGAGTCACCCACACACTTAAGATGTACTGTTTTGTTTTCGGATAGGACAGGGCAAGACATTAATGCAAACTTATTTGCTTCTGAGTTTATCATAGGAATCAAAGAAAAGAGCCAGAGAGCCAGAAGACAGAAGAACAGAGAGTTTGGATTCTTTCATCTTACGCTGTTTCTTGAAAGGACAAACTTATGATGCTGCAAGAGTCTCAGAACTCTCTCTGCCTAGTTTAGGGCTCACTGTTCCCCAAGTGACTTGCCTAGACAGCCTCCCCTTTAGCCTTTCTGGGTACAGAGAAGTGAACACAGCCACCAGATGTCACTCTCGATAACATGGCTCTGTACCCACAGGACCTACTGTGAGTACAAATATGTAATTTGGATTTCTCTTGTTTTTTGTTTTTTTTTTTTTTTTGTAAAGTAGGTTCCTTGGGAGAGGCACTTTTGGCCATTATGAGTTGCTGCCTTCTAATGGAGTAACTCTGGCTCATCTGCCATCTGGAGATTACAAGAAATAATAATTCCCACTCTATTGAATAGTTGTTAGCTTTAAATTAGAAAACTTCAATTTATCTAGGTTTTTACAAAGATCAGCAACCTTAACTTACAAAGTTGCATGATGGAAGGGCTGAAGAGATGGTTCAGCTTTGTAAAGAGTTTGCCACGCAAGTGTGAGAACCTGAGTTCAGATCTCCAGCATGCATGTAAAAAGCCAGGCTCAATTTAGCCTATAATCCTAGTATTGGGGAATAGAGCACTGACGGACTGTGGGCAAGCTAGTCTAGCTGAAAGAATCTACAAAGTTCCAAGTTCAGTGTGGCACTCTGTCACAAAAACATTAGGTGGAGAATGACTGAGAAAAAAAAAAAGGATGTGGACTTCTGGTCTCCTATTTGAACACACATGAATACAGGAACATGTGCATACACATACATACACCAAAAAATATTGTTTTCAAGGAGGAGAGGTAGCTGAAATTTTTGTCTCTTCCCTCTCAGTTGGAATTTCAGCCTTCAAGTACATCTCTGAATGGAGTCAGGTTTCAGTGCCTGTCCCACTAGACAGTGTTCAGGAACAGNTGAGTAGCGTTTCTTCTAACTACAAACTAATAACATTAGGTCCACTTTAAAGTCTCTAAGAGCTTCCACTTCAATGAAATGTATTAATTTGTTTAATCCAAAGTTCATCATGTTTTTTTTTCCAAGAACATGCATATTTTCATTTAACGTCCAGATTGGAAGCTTTGATATAACTTGATGGGTGCAAAAAAAAAAACCTCAGAGAGCAAAGTTTGGCTCTTAGGACATACATCCCATAACTGGTGGGGTGGGTCTAGAGTGACTATCACGATGGTTAATGCCAATTCAAAAGATTTAGCTGTCTTCTTTTCTCAGTTGGCTTTGAGAGATATCCAGCTCATAGCTTATAATCAATCACAATGGGGACATTTCACTACAGAGACGAGCCAACACAACAGACCCGCGTGGACATTCAATCTGTGCTTTCTATGGCCAACATATAATGTAAACATGTAATGTATAGAAGGTTCTTATTACTCTCTTCAGAGGGATGAGCAGATTGCTTACCATATACTCTAGAAGGAATATCAGGTTTATTTCTGTAATCCAAACTGCCAGGCCACAGACAGTCAAGCCACAAAGCAGAGGAGGAACATTTGCTAACTGACTAGTGTCTCTTCCAGTGCACCTCCGATTCCCAAGCTAGCTTCAGGGGCCAGAATAAATCCAGTGTCTCCTCNATCCCAGGACTGTCTCCAAGGTGCCTTCTTTTATAGATCCATGGCACTCAGAATGTAGGAGTGGTGACTCCCTGGTGCTTTACAGCTGATATAAAAAGTCTCATTTTCTCACATATGCATGTATACACAACACACTCAATGTATTCACTACTCATTATTGACATACATACATTCATCTGTATTCTAGGCTGTTTGAATACCTACCCATTCAATGCCTAGTACAGAGTTAGAGATCCCTGATCCTCAGTTATACTCATCCAAGGAACAAACTGAAGTCCAATAACATTCCCATACTTGTATAACTTATACTCATCTGCTGGACCTTCAGTTGTCACACACTTTCCCAGGAGCAGTTCAGGCTTCCTCCCAAATGGAATAAGAAAAGCAGAAATGATCTACCTTAGCATAGACACTGCTAGACAAGAGAGCATTCCAAAAGCAAGGATGAAGCATGCTTTGGGGAAGGCCTTTCTTATTCTGCTCAAAATCCACACTTCCTGGATACAGACAAGTAGACAGGNAGGTGTTGGTGCCTGGTGGGGCCATGCTATATAAACACACAATGTAAGACACAATGTTGTGTTTATCATAAGTGTAATATAATGCATTTCCCCTGAAGATTTCAGTTTTCATTTGAAATTAAAATGTTTTCATTGAGCATATGTCTGTCCTATCTGTTATTTTAAAAGCTGTCCCCCCACATATAAAACAGAAATAGCAAATTATATTATTTTTTACGTTCTTATTTGTAATGGTTATGCCTCTACTATGAACTCCGCTTGAAAGAAAATCTTGGCTACNCATAAAAATACAGTTTGAATTAACATTGTGGATCCCAGTGTCTTCTCCACTACCAACTCCCTTTCATTTGCCTTCAGACTTTCAAAGCAGCTGCTGGGTCTTGCTGTGACACTTTAACAAACCTACTGCAGATAATGCCAAAGGGCATTAGCTTTCACCTGCTTGACTGTGAGCCCCTCTCCTTTAAGAAGTATAGTTTCTTGGCATATTCCAGAACTTAGCTAAACAGCTTGCTGTGACATCTTTTCAGATGGATTGCCACAAAAGCACATCATTCTTATAAGATGGTCACGATGAAGGATAGCATTAAATATTCTTAGTTTCTAAACGAAGTATGACAGAGAACAAGGAAAGAGCTTGGGTGCTGAATTCCAGGGCCTCGTGTGATTTACTCCACTTGTGCTACTTCATTTGGTTTATTATATTTCTACCAAGGNGTAAAGGTTTATTATTAATTCCCAAGCAGGATTTCCTTAGCATAGATTGATCATGCAACAAAGGCACCATGAGATGTTTTTCCCCTGAAATGGATGAAACCAGGCACCTAGTTATCTATACTTTAAATTTGCCAGCTTAGGAGACATTAATTATTGACATTAATTGCTTGTAAGATGTGATGCCAGCTAATTTACCACTATCTTCAGAGGTGGCTGAGATGTCTGAATATATGGCCCGAATGACTTGACAAACTACCGTTGTCCTGTTTTCTCCACCTATGGAAAAAATATGGCTTTCATTAAGCATACATCTCACTAAACACGGTGAACAATTGNGTTGGAGGGAAGCTTAGACTCTATTTTACTTAATTTGCTTTGTATTAAAATTNTTCAATTAAACCGAGGAAGAAAAATAAGGTGTTCCTCTGGTGCTTATATGAAAACCATTTTTCTAAATGAGTTCCTGTATGGATATACAGAGCATTTGACCAGAAATTAATGGTCTTGGCCTGAAAAAATATCAGAGTAATATAAATGAATTATATTTAATGACCTTTTTGACACAGCTGCTGCCTCAGTAGTCTCAATCCCAGAAAGCAGGAAGGAAACAGAAAAGAAGGTAAATGCAAGTCTTCAGATGTAGGGGTGGTTAACTGCCTTTGCTCCCGCTGTTTATGCTGGATGGTCAGTGACACATTGAAGAGGTTCATTTAAGCTATCTTTGCAAAACTAAAGTTACCTTAGCAGAATCTGTCAAGAAACAGAAATTGGGTAATATAAGATGAGATATTGAATAAAAATTGTTATATATATATATATATATATATATATATATATATGCCTAACTCTTTTCTTTTCCATCATCTGTGATTCAGAATCATAGATGTGTACTATGGGGTTGAAATCCAAGTACACTTGCTTAAGTGGAAGTAAAGTAGTAGGCTAAATGACAGACGGTCTAATATGTTTCGTGTGGTGATTATATTATGTCCCCCAAAATATTGTGTACCCTAATAAAACTTATTTGGGGTCAGAGAACAGAACAGCCACTAGATTAAACATAGAGGTTAGGCAGT
>LZPO01009085.1:19530-30073 GCA_001675575.1 Neotoma lepida
TGTGTGTGTGTGTGTGTGTGTGTGTGTGTGTGTGTGTGTGTGTGTGTAGATAGAGACAGGGTCTCTCACTGGGCTGGGACTTGGGGCAAATTAGGCTAGGCTGGTTGGCCTATTGAGTCCCAGGGATCCACTTGTCTCTGTTTCTCAAGTGTTAGGATTACCAGTGTGTACCAATGTACCTAGCTTTTGTACATAGATTCTGAGAGTGCTGAACTCGGGCAGTGAGCATTTTAGCAAGCACTTTACTGACTAACCCATCTCCCCAGCTCAAGACCTTGAATCTTTATCTAGGATGGCGTGTTATCTTCACAGAAAACTTCCCTAAACTAAGCAAAGAAATATAAATATTGCACAAATATAAGAGCACAAATTAGTTCACAATGCCAAGAAAACAGGAGATGGAAGGTTGAAGTATAGATTGAAATCTTAGAAACCCTTAAGAAGAACAAGAAATAGTCTATGACAAATTAGGTTAGGCAATCAAGGGTTTAGTCACAAAATAAGGACAGATCTTTTTCAGTCCTTCACAAGAGAGGTAGGCATTGGATGTCAGGCCCCCCACACAAAGTGATTAATAAAGAGACCACAGTAGCAGCTCTCTGCTTCTGCATCATGACCTCATCAGGGTTAGCAACCTTTCCTTCGCATCCATTTTAGGTAAAAGAGGCATGCTCAAAGGACCAAAATAAGTGTGGTCACTCTCAGATGGGTTTTCGATCTTCAACCTTTACGTCAGTGCCAGCTTCCTGACAGACGATGTCAAGTAGAGGTGTAGGCTGCAATGAAGGAGTCGAGAGAAATCAGTGCTTGCAGTAACTGGGCTGTTCGTAAGATAGCTAAGAATAATTGTATGAATTTTGTGAGTCTGGCTTTGGATATCCTCTGTTTCTTGTTCTACTATCNCTTATCAGACCTTTTTGTCCTATCCATAAAAGAGAGACAGAGAAAATGGTTTATCTCCAAGGTCCTTCCCTCCTCTGACAGCCTAAGACGAATCCTTCCATGCCAAGCAACCCTTTATGCTGTATGTAATACCACAGTGCCCAGAGGGAGAAAATCAGGCTGTGGTGTAGAATTATGAATTTGACCTTTGAAATTTCAACTGTTTTGATTGTATTTTTACTGTTTTCCTAAGGGAATCATTCCCATAGCTTTTGTATTTGGAAACTAAACATAGTCCTTAAAGTGAATTTGTGAAAATGACTATTATCCATCATTCAACACTGAGGTTTGTCTCAAGGGCTGNTTAGAGGGCCTGTGACTATTTGAGGTAGAGGAAAAGAAGCAGGAGAAGAAGTTTATTATGTCAAGTGTTGTGCCCATTAGAAATCTCTGGAAACTCAGGCTCTTGAGCATAGTGGGATTTGGGACCACTTGGTGTTTGGAGTAATTCACTCTTGCCTAAAGGTATAAAATATCTCTCCAATTTCCCCCTTGAAATATTACAAACTGTCCCAAATATTTAAAAAACTATCACTGTCCATGTGTATTATGTTTAAAAAGAGTCAGCAGGACTCAGCTTACATTTGCTTTAAGGCTTTGTGATTGTGTTTGCAACCAATTTGAAAAACAGTTTGGGATATATGTTAAGCAGTGAACACAGTGAGGTTTATCCATTTATCTTTTTGAAATGACAAACAGTCCTGGGTATTTTTATAAAAAGCCAAAAATTTAACTTCAGCCCCATATATTTTCAGACATTCTGAGAAGGGAGTTTTCCCTACTGTGGACCTCTAGAGTCAATAGTGACAATTTCAAAGTCTATCATTTGGACAAAATTAAGGGAGCCCTGAAGGCTATTTGAATCATGTGGGATCTACTTAGAGGCTGGCTCTTTTCATAGTTTGCCTAATAATGAAATTTTCATCAAGAAGTCTGTGAATGACCACTATGGGCAGAAATACATTGGTTTCTTTAGCATATTTTGCCAAAGGAGTGCTACACATATTTAAGTCTTTTCATAGTCTGTTGTGCAATACTAAAAGAATAGCTATTTATTTTTGCTTTGTAAATATCTTCTTGTGAACATAAAGGAAGGCCACTTTGGAGTACCATAGATATATCCTATCACCTTAAGTTCTTTGGAAGCAGATTCTGAAATAGTTATTTGGTGGTCTTAATGTCTTAAAGAACAGTATCTGATTGGTAACTGCAGAAAGACTAAATGAAAGAAAGATTTGAACTGTTATGTCATCATGGAAGCCTCAGCTATGGAGCTGCGGGAGCCCTTCAGGCTTGTCCCACACTGAGGCAAAGTGACCAGCTCTTTGTATTCCATTCATCCTGAAGTGGACAGTCACTGTAGCAGGTACTTTAGGGGACAGGGGATATACATTTTAGTTACATAATTCTGACTGGAAGAAATTTCTAGTAAGCAACCCAGGTAAGAGCAGAGAATAGACAAGAGTTAACACCCCCTCTGGAAGGGAGAATGTGACCTTCAGATAACAACATCCACTCTAGTCCACCTTGTGCTACTCAGACCCACCTGTTTGCATAAAGGCTTCTCTCACCCAGCATCCCTGTAGGATTCTGGCTAATCTTTCCTACAGGAATTTACAATGGGATTACTGGCATAAAACACTATCCTCACTTCTGAAGGAAACCAGCTGCTTTTTCCTTTGCAGCTCCACCAGTTCATTTTCATTTCCTGCTCTACACTGCTGAGTTATTGAAGCCACAGACTTTCATCTACACAGGATCTGAGTCTCTGGTCATGACATCCTTCCAGATCACACTCTTGTACTCATCCACTAACTGTTAAAATTGACCAAGGGATTACAAGAAATGCTCAGGGATCACTTCCTTGTGAGGCTTCATGTTCCTGTTTGAAATCTCATTTCATCTGATTACCAGGGCCGTTTGTTTCCACAATGATAGGCACCCCCTTCCTAGTTTGCTAGGATTTGAGTACACTTAGTTTAATAGGACTGCTCTGCATTGCTGATGGATATATTATTCGTATAGAATCTAGCATCTCTAAACCAAAAAAGAAAAGCTGAGATGAGATGCATAACCTCTTCCGGTAGGTCCCTGGGAGGAGACATGCTCCCTTTCTACCAATGGTGTCTGTATACACAAAACTTTTTTGTTAGAAGCTCAAAGGCTTCTAAAAGCACTGATTGACAGTGTTCTCTATCCTCACAAAGCATCAGCTAAAGGCTGGTGCTTTTTATTGCTTTCAAAAGGAAATCTGGACTCTCCAGCTGGAAGCCCTGTGTATATGCTAATTCTACGCTCACATGGCCACTGTATGACTCTGTTGTTTGTTTTTGTCAACAAGACTCTTAGCTTCTCACTTTTTATGATAAAAGAAAGAGATTTTTAAAGAGATTAGTCAGAAAAATTTAGAAATATTCATAACATCCAATATATCACAATAAAAAAATAAAGTAACAGAAAAACATGCAAGAAGTGAGGAAGATGGCCATATTAAGTCTAGGATATTTAGGTTATGACTTTTCCCTTTAAAAGTAATGGGAAAGCTGAGCATGTTGGCTCTTATCTATACCTCCAGGTTGGAGGATTGCCATTGGTGGACCACATACTAAGTGCTGGTCAGTACACTATAGAGTGATAGTCTGTCTCAAAAGGAAGATAGTGTCAATTCAAATAAACACCACAATACAAAGGGAATAAGAAGCTTTTAGGCTGTCAAGAAAGGTTTATTCTTGGTGGTTCTCTCTCTCTCTCTCCCTCTCTCTCTCTCCCTCTTTCTTTCCCTCCCTTCTTCCCTTTATCTCTTCCTCTCCCACTTCCCTTCTAATCTGTCTCCCTCTAGGATACAAAATGGTTAAGATGTCAAGGCTGAAAAACAGGAAATCATAACCACCGGTGTTACACAGATTTGTTATTTGTGCTTTTTCTCATATGAGATGTATGGCATATGTAATGGAAGCCTNCCTTACATCCATGTGCTTGTAACACAGAAAACNGCTTGCTTTTTCTGTTTACCACATTACCAGTGAAGGCAAGACTTTTGGCCAATACCTTTCATGTCCCCAAAACAACATCAGTTGATCTGGAAAGAAATTAGTACAGTGGCTCTAAAACTTTGGTGAGCTTGTGAATCATCCACCAGCATGCTGAACTCCCAGGAGCCATTTTCACAAGTTCTGACTGAGTTAAATTTGGACATTTTCAACACAAGTCTCAACTGCAAGTGGTTTTGTGAAACTTGCTTATAGAAATGACTTGAGTGGCATGAATGCAGTGGCCCATTTGAGCAGGTATTGACCAACTGATACTGCAGCTTGAGTGGAGTTCTTGGCTGTTAAAAAGGTCACTGTGATAATAACTTCTTGTGACATTCATTCTGAGGAATTTTTTTTTTTTTTTTACCCACATGCTTGTCCGGAGGAAGCATCCGTTTTCCAATTGACAAGGTATTAAAGAGTGGATGCTATTGAGTCTCCTTTTTCTCTGTTCACTGAATGAAAGACAGACATCTGCAGCACAGAGAACGGGTTGGGGATATTAAGGATGATTCAAATGCTTGGGCGGCTTGATTTGAACTCTGGCTTTCCATTTCAGCATGCTGACAACTCTAAAGGCATTGTGCTCGCCATGAGCGAGAATGCCGAGCAACTAACCATGAAATACAAAGAGACTTTCAAAGTGATTTTTTGAAAAATGAAATGTGAACAATGAATTGATCTCTTCTATTTAGCTACTTTTATTGGCAAAGGCTTCCATCTGGATGTCTAAATGAAGCTTCACTAGTATATCTCAAAGTATTATATACTGGCTTTATTTTTATAAGGACTTTGATTAAATGAACTCCCCCCCCTTCCTGTTCCTTTAAAAGGTTTTTTTTCTCCCTTAAATATCTACAGAGGATGTTGTAAATATCAGATGAGATAACACACTGAAGGTATTCTGCAGACACAAAGCTCTCTTTCCTTTCAAAAGACCACGGAAGCATGGAGAAGGCTAATTGAGTTTCCTGCCATGGTAGCACAGGTCATTGGAGAAGAATATTCTGTACTCTATTTCCTCTGTAGTCCCATGGATGCCAGCAAAGCCAAATTGAAGATGTTTTTGCTGTTGATGCTATTTAATCATTATCTGCACCCCTATATCGATTCTCTCCAATATCCTCTCACTGGATTTCTACAAACAATTCCGACTAGAAATTTTTGTAGTTCAAACACATATGATAATGACTGTAAGAGAGAGAGAGAGAGAGAGAGAGATCAGAACTGGCGTCTCTTTCTTTTTGTACTTTTTTCCATAATAGAAATCATTTTTCCAAGAGTGTGCTTTTCTTGGTGAACCTGAATGTGACTCCCAAACGTGTTTAAACATGCCCTTCAGAACATCTCATCAGTTGAACAGAGTGCCCTAGCTCTCAGTCCAATCTCAATTTGACATCTTTATCATACTTCTAGATATAAATTTCAAACTCTGTTTCCACTGGGACTGTAGCTTCCAGAGCAAATGCTGCCACAGAGACAAACACGTGAATAAAAACAAAAGTGTCCAAAAAATTGAACATGTCATGGAATCCTTTTTCTTCATTTGTCATACAAGTCACCTGAAGCAAATACTCTTGGAAGCATCAACTGACAGTGCAGAGATTTGGTAAGTGAGAGACAGTCACAACCTGGTTGAGCTCAAGAGTCATAAGAACCAATAAAATAAGATTCTTTTTCATTCTTCTACCAGGACAAGAACATATGTGTCTGAAAGCCCCTAGACATTTGCTATGAGCTTGTGTTTGCAAATTCTTAACGAGTCTTCAAGTCTCACCATTGTTTGTTGTGGTATTGCAAGTCTTTATCTGTGGACACTGGCTATAATGGAGGGAAGCACTGTCTGCATAGAACAGGTCACTCAACTTTCTCAGACCCATTTTTTCAGGTTTCACTAGACCGGCACCTTGAAGTACAAATGCGTCCCTCAACTCTAGATCTAAGCAAAACCACATCCCATTTGGACAATTGTGTCACTCATAAGAATTAGAAGACTCCAACTCCTGTGGTTTGAAAAACACCCAACTGAGGGTTATCTGCTCCCCTTTGTCTTGCTCTAGTCTGGAGACACAGGATAAGATCAACAATCCCTTTAGGAATAGAGCAAAAGGCTATCTATAAGTGTCTTTGTCACCCAAGAGACCTACCGGCTCCTCTGAGAATGCCACGCCATGTGGACAGGAAAGCACTCTGTCCACAGTGACCAAAAGCATGGGTGTCTGTGAGAAGTGACACATACTTAGGAAACATGGCTGAAAGCAAGTGTGTCACAAACACACAGCCTAGGTAGGCTGGCAGAGAGATAGGTGACAGTCAAAGCTGTCTTGTAACTCCTTGACTAGGAGGTAAGTGAAAACTTACAGAGTGTGTGGTTTCCCTCCATCATGGTACTGAGGAAGATGAGTCAACTGACTTGAGACCTACTGAAGGGACACTCTTTCTGCTGCCATGCCCCTTCCTGTCCAGTGCTTTGCTCCCCTCCCATTTCCTCCTCCTCTCTCTTTCCTCCTTTCTTCCTACAGGCCCTTCCTCACTTGTTCTTCTTCCTTACCCCTGTAACAACCTGGTGATCTTGAGACAATAACTGTGAGGGTTGGAGACTGGCCTCAGCAGCCTCAGTTTTCCAAAGCATTTCTTCTCTTAGGATTTTTTCCCCCAATCTTAGAACAAACAAAAGAGTATGATTCATTGTCAAAGAGTTCTTTTCTCCTGACTGTGGGTTTCAGAAAGTTGAGCATACAGTCATGTTGTTTATGGACAGAAAGCCTGCTTAGTTTATATTCTACTGGGGAGTCTCCTAACAGCACACCAATTAGCTGAACCCCACATCCAACTCTTATCAGAGACCTAGCAGTATACTTGCATATTCTCTGGCATCTGGAGATTCACAAGTTGTCCTCTGACATGTGATACAGTATTAATAAATATTCATTGTTCATAAATCCAGTGCCACAAAGAAGCAAATATGAGGCTGAGGAGGAATATTTTTGTTTTCCCTTGAAGTAGGACTTAAAAGCCCAACTTCTTCTACCCTCTGTGATACAAAAATTTTAAACCAACAAGATTATTTAAAATAAATTCACATAAAGTATGATTTCATGGATGAAGAATTAAGCTTCAAAGAGAAGCTGCCCTCTGACTTTATTCCTTAATGAGTGTGATTTATCATAGTATGAGGAGTTTCATATCAAAAGGAAATGGGCATTCCTAAGAGGTTTGGGAAATTTTTCTTCTTTGGTGCAAGGCTCGTTGAGTTAAGGTCATCTGTGATATCTACAAAATTGACATCCAAATAATCACTAATACACTAATACCTAGAATGATATACAGGACATAGGAATTTCTTAATCACTATTTATTCTTGAATATAAATTAAACTTTTTCAGATAAAAGCAATCTATCTTCTCTATTACCTTGGGACCCAGTGGGGACATAGCTAAGAGAGGGTTTCAAATCATCAATCATCAACTGAGAATGCAGCTAGAACATCTAGCACCTCCTTATATTGCTAGAAGTGAAGATGGGACTGGAAAGAGAGCTGACATCTGGCAGTGAATGTCACTTAGTCTATTGGACAGAAGTTATTTGCAAACCACTATAAAAGAATGACGGTGCTTCAGTGGCCAAGAGGCCGTGTAAACTGTATTAAATATAGGTTCAGAAATGTGCTAGGGGATGTGAGGGAGGTCATAACAATAGGTGAGATATTCCTTATCTCTTGGATCAGACAAAAGCTGGAGATGGAGTAGGACTAAACTCCCTTATTTCTAGTCCTTAGCATGTTATCATCCTTATAGCTTCTCACTGTACAATGTCTGGAAGATGCTTCTGGCTTGGTAGGTTTATGACAGTGGGATGACCTTGGATGACCTTGGGTACTTCTGAGAGTTGCTCTGATATGCTACCTTCTTCAAGTCCAGGGAGTACTCTGCAGAGATCCCCAAATCGATAAAGATGAAGATTGTAGTATTTGTTCTTGGAAAAGATACTAGAACAATCTCAGATACTCAGATGAGTATCTGAGAATTTAGGCTGATTCAGTTACAACTGTTGCCACACTCGATCTGGACAAAGAATCAGGGAAAGTAATGGACAATGTAGAACCTGAATGTAAATACTAATTTAGTTTGCTCATGTATAGGAATATGTGATGCAACTGAAGCACACCTCCATGCTATAACAATCATGTATATAAGGTCACCTAACATGGACTTTCTAGGTTACAATAGATGTTTTTCACAATGCAGAAACTTAAGTTCATTTAATCGATGGAGATACTGATGTCCATTTAAACCCTGTGACAATACATTTGATCTGAACCTGTCTTCCTTTTAGGAGGTTTTGTGCTCAATATTAAAACTCTTTTCAGATCTAACAATCAAATCATTATTTCTTAGTCTTNAGGTATTATCATGGTACAAAATAAAAATAGCAGTATTTTATAATTCTGTGCAAGACTATTAAAAATAAAACACTTATAACTTATAATCTAAGGATAATATGGTTACTTTTGAACTTGAGAGAGGAGAGTATGATTGAATTTCTATCTTTAAAGCAAAGGTTAAGTACAATTTGTACAGGAAAAGTATCAGCAATCATGTCTGTGAGTCATGGTAGATATACTCCAAATGATTTCTTCATTTATTCTCTATCATCAGAAACAATACTAATTAATATTCTGTGCTCTTCTTTTCCTTTAATGAATGAAGTTGTAGCCACATTTGATGAGGATTCATTCAAAGGTTCAAAGGGTAGTGCTGCAGCTTTTGAAGAATGGGCTTCATAGCCACCCAGGAAGATAAATTCACTGTATTTCCTGTTTACGGAAGAATGCAGTTTACTTGTTAGAAATGGCAGCTGCATATTGGGGAACACAGCTGTGCGAACTCGTACAGTCAACACAGTGCAGGGCATCTGTCCTTTCCACTCACTCTCTGGGGTTGCTACTTTGCACATAACTAGGGCACAGGTTGCCTGTGGGGATGGAAACCAGTCACCCTGCTTAGGAAGTTAGTCCAGGAATGTTTAGATCTTCCACATCCCTGACCACATACTAAGACTCATTCCTGCATGGCTTCGACTCTCAATGACAAACTTCAAATGTAACACTGTGGAACCCTGTGGCACAACCTCAAAGTTGCCTTGACTGCCTAAATATCAATGGAATCAGAATTAGACTAGATACCTTGAAGATACAATCACTTGCACAGGAGTTCTCAGAAGGCACACTCATGTTTATCTTCTTGCCACAGGGTTTCTGGCTATCATTACCTTTTCTGTACACAGAAATTCAAGATGCCTCTTTCTTTGGCATAGTCTGTAATATTGAAAAGATGTCATAAACCCAGACCCATCTGACAGGTAATCAATGCTGATTATCACATCCCCCAGCCATCTTGTCTGATTACATAGCTACAAAGATTCCTTGACCATGGCAATAACTGTCAGCACATTTCCTTGGACTCTGAAATCAGACAGAAGCATCCAAAATCTCCAAAGATTGACAACAGAGGGTCTGATGATTCTTTTTGAATTTTCATTCAGTTCCTTGGTGATTTTGTTTGCTTCTGAGCTCTGAGCAACACTGACAGCTAAACATGCATAGGAAAACATAAGTAAATGAACCATCTATGAGAAAAATTTAAGACCTTTTTTTTAAAGATGTCTAGTAAAATTCTCTAAGATTTCAGAACAAAGTTGTTTTAGGCAAAACAAACAACATGAGAGCAGGAAGTGGTTCTGTGCCACCGTCTCTGACTTGAGAATAGATAACCAGTTGCCCATTCCCAAGTAGTAGGTATGACATGGTACCCACCCTTAAAGCACAACACAACAAAAAATCTGTCTACATCCTAAATCCTAGACGTGGGTTGCTTCTTGTTGGTGGAAGACTTTGAAGGTGTGGTTAAAGGTCTGAAATGGGGAGATCCTCCTGCTTTATGTTCCNGGACCCTAAATACAAACACAAGTAATACAAAAGTGACAAACATCCGAGAAATAGAAGGTAACACTGCCTTGGAGAAGACATTGTGGTGACAGGACCACAAGTCAAGCAGTGCCGGCAGCCAGCAGAAGCTGTAAAAGACAAAGGATGGATTTTCCCTGGTAGCCTTGGGAGATTGTTTCTAATACCCCAATTTCAGCCTAGACATACCAATTCTAAACTTCTGGCCTCAAGAACTGTGAGAAAATAAATATCAGTAGTTTTAGGCTAACAAGTCTGATAATACGTTACTGGAACTTTAGAAGACAAATCCACTTTCTGTGGATCAGAAGAAGGACTACAGATTCCTACCCAGCAGGGGTTGATTTCAGGCTAATGAGCACTCTTTTAAAAGGAGATGCAAGGCACTGTAGGGCACTTCAGATGACTTTCTGTCTTCTTAAGGCAGCATATTAACTTCATTTATCAGGTGGGCTGCTGACTTAGACAACCTTAACAATAGCATATCAGATGCCAGAAAAGAAGAGTTCTGAGTTCTGATCTGAAGGGAGATCCAGTCAGGCAAAACCCAGCAGATGTCTCCATTGTGAGAAAGACAAATTTCTTCCTAAGGTGGTGTGTTAAG